>VZQC01013512.1:1207501-1229051 GCA_009823505.1 Rhizomys pruinosus
TTTTTTTTTTTTTTGAGACAGGGTCTCCCTTTAGTCCTACCTAGCCTAGAGCTCACTCTGTAGACCAGGCGGGCCTTGAACTCACAGAGATCCACCTGCCTCTGCCTTCCAAGTGCTGGGATGAAAGGCGTGTGCTACCATGGCCGGCACTTGTTTAATTTTTTATTGTTTTGTTGTTTTGTTTTGTTAAGGCGGTCTCACCGCATGGACCAGGCTGGCATTGAACTCAGAATGCTAGGATTAAAGGTATGTGCTACCACTCTTGAACTTTTATTTATTTATTTATTTATTTATTTATTTATTTATTTATTTCTGTATGTGTTTGAATGTACTGCCTGCATGCAAGTCTGTGCACCCGTGTCGTGCAATGCCGCGGAGGTCAGAAGAGGGTCTCAGATTCCCCTGGAACTGGAGTTCTACTGGAATTGGAGTTTCAGACGGTTTTCGGCCGCCATGTGGGTGCTGGGGATCGAACCCGGGTCCTCTGTAAGAGCGGTCGGCGCTCTTAACCACTAGGCCATCTCTCCAGCCCCTTCTGTAGCCTTCTTTACAGTTAGGTCAAGTGGCTATGACATGTTCAGGAGAATTGAAGGTAGCAGACATATATCAGGGTTTGAGGATGCTTTTAATTTTGTTTTTTTTTTTTAAATATTTTGTTAATTCTTTGAAAATCTCATACAATATAACTTGGTCATATTCCTTTCCACCTCCTCTCTTCAATCTCTCCCAGATCCACCTCCACCTCCATATCCCCACCAACTTCAAGACTTATTTAAAAAAAAATTATTTTTATTACGTGTACCACATGCATGCAGTACCAGCAGAGTACAGAAGAAGGCATTAGATCCCCCTGGAAATGGAGTTACAGATGGGTGTTAGCCTGAGTTACAGATGGGTGTTAGCCTCCAGGTAGGTGCTACCACTGAACCCAGTTTTCTGGGAAAGTAGACAGTGCTCTTTTTCACTGAGCCATCGCTCCAGCTTCTTCCTACTCTTTTTTAAAATTTAATAACCCATCAACTGCGCATATTTGTCTCTGTATATACCCATTCACTGGAGCATGGCTAACCTACCAGGAGCCATACCTTTAATAGAAATTGTCCCTCCCTCCTGTAGAAGTCATCAAGTGTTCACAGGTACTCAGTTCCGGGTGGGGAATCATAATTCCTTTCCCACTCAGAATGTTGACTACCTTGATCTCGTGCAGGTGTTATACAGGTCCTATAGGAGCTGTGAGGTCATGAGTGCAGCAGTCTCGTCAGATCCAGACGACACTGATTTATTCAGGTCCTTCCTGAACTTTCTTTCTTGTGGTTTTCCCATCCCCTCTTCCATAATGGTACCTGGGCCTTGGGGAGGAGATAAATTATAGAGGTTCCATTGTGGCTGAGAATGCCACTTAATCTCTGCACTTTGACTAGTTGTGAGTTTTAGCATCAACCACTATCCACTGCAAAGGAAACTTCTCTGATAAGGTCCGGGAGCTGCACTAATCTATGGGTAGAGAGATAGGAATTTAGAGGGCAGATTGGCATTACGTCTATTTAGCAAAATAATAGTAGTTGGCTAACCCCATAACATTCATGTTGCTATTGCACCCATGGGCATATCTTCCCATACCAGTCCTTAGTGCAGTTCATAGGGTTCAGAGTTGGCTAAGCCTGTTGATGGCATTTTTCCTCCAACAGCCTGCATAGCACCTTCCAGTTCTATGAAAGCAAGGAGGAACTTCCTAGTCAGTTCTGATTTGATTTCTCTGTGATGTGTGACCAATGTGTGTGGTGTCTTCAAAGGTAGAATCATCATTAACTTCTGGTGGTCAGCCACGAGCTATTGCAATAGCCTATATTGTTTGGGAGGAGTCTCTGGGAAACCTCTGACCAACAGTTTGGGAGGAGCTATCTGGAATTTTTTAATTTGGCAAACTATGGCTTCTGGACACACATAATCCCCAGCAACAATGCATTTGGTTCCAGATTTACTATCTTGCTCTTTTGTTTTCTTTATCTTAGCCATTTAGACTGAGATAAAATGAAATCTCAAGCTAGTTTTAATTTGCATTCCCCTGACTATTAAGAATATTTTTTTACACATTTGCCATTTCTTTTTCTGTTCATTTCCATAACCCCGTTTTTAATGTTTTTATTTGTTTGCTTGATTTCTTGGTGTTTGGTTTTATTAGTTCTCTGGATATTCTAGATATGAATCCTTGTCAGATGTATAGCAAGCAAAGATAATTTTTGGTCATTTTGTTGGCTGCTCTTTTACTGATTAGCAATTTCTTTTTTTTTAAAGATTAAAAAATTTTTTTTTATTTACTTCTGTATGTGTATGAATGTACTGTCTGCATGCAAGTCTGTGCACCCGTGTCGTGCAATGCCGCAGAGGTCAGAAGAGGGCGTCAGATTCCCCTGGACCTGGAGTTCTCCTGGAATTGGAGTTTCAGATGGTTCTCAGCTGCCATGTGGTGCTGGGGATTGAACCCGGGTCTTCTGCAAGAGCCGTCGGTGCTCTTAACCGCTAGGCCATCTCTCCAGCCCCCTGATTAGCAATTTCATTGGCGGTACAGAAAATTTTGATTTCATAAAATCCCACTTATTTATTGTTGGTTTTATTTCCTGGGTGACCAGAGTCATAGTCAGAAAAATCATTCCCTTAGCCCATTTCATAAAGTGTACTGCCTTCTGTTCCTTCTAGAAATTTCTGAGTTTCAGATCTAATGTAGAGATCTTGGAGCCATTTGGAGTTGATTTGTGTGTAGGCAAGAAAAGAATCTAGTTCCATTATCCTGTGTAGAGACTGCTTCCCAATACCACTTTTTGAAGATGCTGGTTTTTTTCTCTAATGTATGTTCTTGATATCTTTGTCAGAAACCAGGTAGCTGGAGGTACACGGAGTCAGGTAGCTGGAGGTACACGGAGTCAGGTAGCTGGAGGTACACGGAGTCAGGTAGTTGTAGGTACATGGAGTCAGGTAGTTGGAGGTACATGGAGTCAGGTAGCTGGAGGTACATGGAGTCAAGTAGCTGGAGGCACATGGAGTCAGGTAGCTGGAGGCACATGGAGTCAGGTAGCTGGAGGCACATGGAGTCTGGGTCTTTAATTCTATTGCACTGGTCTTTCTTTCGGTTTTTTCTTTGTGCCAGTACCACGTTTGTCACTACTCTGGCTCTGTAGTATAACGTGAAAGCAGGTTTGGTGGTAACCTCCAGCAGTGTTTTACTTGTTCAGGATTATTTCAGCTAACTGGGGTCATTTGTGCTTCCATATGAATTTTAACATTTTCTTTCAGTTTCTGTGAAGAATTGCATTGGAATTGTG
This sequence comes from Rhizomys pruinosus, assembly GCA_009823505.1. Taxonomy (NCBI): domain Eukaryota; kingdom Metazoa; phylum Chordata; class Mammalia; order Rodentia; family Spalacidae; genus Rhizomys; species Rhizomys pruinosus. The sequence goes on from VZQC01013512.1 coordinate 1,210,822, forward strand.
ATGGTGATTACACTGAAGCAGGATTGCCATTTGCACAATATTAATCCCATCAATCCATGAGTGTCTTTCTGTCTTCTGGTATCTTCAGTTTCTTTATTATCTTAGAGTTTTCATTGTACAAGTCCTTCAGTTCCCTGGTTAGATTTATTATTTGACATTTTAGGCTACTGACAGTGGGATTATCTCTCTGAGTTCCTTCTCAGTATGTTTATTGTTTCTATATAGGAACACTAGTGATTTTTGTGTGTCGTTTTGTATCACCTTCTTTACTGAATGTGTTTCTAGACTTGGGGAAGTTTTCTGGTGGAGTCTTTTGGATCTTTTATGTATAGACTCATACCATGTGAAAATAAGAATGCTTTGACCCCTCCATGCTTTTTACTCCTTCATCTCCTTGTCCTAAGACTTCATGTGGTACCATGTGTTGAATAGGAGTGGAGAGGACATGCTTATCTCATTTCATGGAAATGCTTTGAATTTTTCTCCATTTACCATGAAATTGGCTGTAGGCTTGTTGTATATTACCTTTATTGTGTTGAAATATGTCTTCTGTTCCCTAGATTCTCCATGACTTTTATCATGAAGGGATATTGGAGTGTGTCAAAGGCTTTTTCTGCATGTAATGAAATGATCCTGTGCTTTCTGCCCTAGAACCTATTTATGTGGATGATTACATTTATTGATTTATATATGTTGAATAATCCCTACATCTCTGGAATGAAGCTGACTTCATCATGGTAGATGATCTCTGATTGTATTTAGCTGAGAATTTTTGCATTTATGTTCAACGAGGAAATTGGCCTATACTTATTTTGATATTCTTGATAAAGAGGGTACTTAGGGCTGGTGGCTTCTCTACCATTCATTTCTTATTTGGAATGTCAGTGTGAGGCCTGGAGCTGGGGCAGCCATCTGGCAATGATAAGCAACAAGACAGAAAACAGGCAAAAATGGTGGAGGGAGAAAGAGACAACGGCAGGGGTCCGAATGTGCACATCAGCTACTGGGTTTGTGTGTATTCTGCTGCTTCCTGTCCTGGAAGCTTGAGTTTTACAGGGTGGTGTGAGAAGGGAGAACCTTTAGCAAGTGAAGCTTAGCACAGGTGAGCCTGTCATGGGGGCAGCACCCCATCAGGGATGAATCTTGGTCTCAAGAAGAAGGCTGGGAGACCAGTTGTTCCCAGCAGGTTTGGTACCTTCCCTGAATCACTGTTGTCTTGACCTGCATTCTTTTTTTTAAATTTTTTATTTATTTTGTATGTGTATGAATATACTGTCTGCATGCAGGTTTGTGCACCCATGTCATGCAATGCCACAGAGGTCAGAAGAGGCTTGGGATTCCCCTGGAACTGGAGTTAAAGACGGTTCTCAGCCGCCATGTGGGTGCTGGGGATCAAACCCGGGTCCTCTGCAAGAGCAGTTGGTGCTCCTAATCGCTAGGCCATCTTTCCAGCCCCTTGACCTGAATTCTTAATATCTCCCTCTCCTCCTGTCCCTTTCTCTGTTATTCGCACCATGGTGCCTTTTACCATGTTATATAGCCAGAGGCCTTCACTTGACCTGTCAGATGGCAGGTTACTCAGGTTTGGCATTTCTGAAACCTCTTTCTATGTTAAGTTTCCTAGCCTCAGGGACTTTGTTATAACAATTCAAATGGACTGAGAAATCCACTGAATATTTATTTTAGCATTCATGGTCTTTGGACTCAGAATAAAGCTTTGTTTCACAAGCGTGCCATACAAAGCAGTTCAGAAGATCCCTGTTGAAAATTCCTAATTTTATTCTTTGACTGCTGTCCCTCAACTGGCATGTTTTCCATTTGAGTTAATACTGATGCTCTAAGATTCAAACTATTTACCTAAAGGAGGGGAATTCCCAGCTCTGTTTCCTTGGCCTACCTCTGAAAGACCCCATCAAATGTTACTGAGTTCCAGAAATTATTTTTTTATTTCCAATTAGCTTAAATTTATTACCATTTTTTATTTTTTTATAACTTTATTTTTTTCATTTTTTAACAATAAGTAATAATTTATGAGTACAAGCATCCTTCATTTAAAACCAATTTGCAAGCAGTTGTGCCCAAACCCACACAGCCCAAGAGTCCCGCCATCCAGCTGGGGGGGGGTGGGGCTTGTATGTTCAATCAAGTTGATCAAATAAGTGTCCAGACTATATTGCTGTAGTTTCACCATTCACCCCAATCACAGCCCTTACATTCTACAACACCCCCTCTTCCACAGATTGTTCCCTAGGCTTAGAAAAGGGGCACAGGTGGACCAGAAGCAAAACAGTCTACTTTCTCTGGAGCTGTCGTTTTTGGACTCTGGTCAATTCTGGCTGTTTCCTTTCACAGGCTGACAGTTTGTCCAGGAATAACCTTTCAATCCTACTAATGAAGCACAAGCAATTAGATATATAGGTATTTAAGCAGTACTAATTGTTACAGTAGGTTACTTTGGTATAGACACAGATGTTTGGATGGTATGTTAATCCATGAATTATGTTTTTTTTTCTGTAAAAGATGACAGGGTCTTATTGTGGCTTATAACATCTCCTAACCACTAGAGGATGTAAGCTTGTGGCATCAGCCATGGGTTATTCCTCCAAGGAGAGAGCTAATAGCCATTAGATTTGGGATATACAGACATATGGCTGCCACTGCTGCACAGTATTTCCAGGCAGAGGAGGTATAGCTGGTGCTGACAGAGGAGTCTTGCTTGACTCAAGGAGACCAATATTTGCTTTATTGGTTTACTGGCCTTTGGTAACACTCTCTGGTATTCCAGAGACCAACTATACATTTGTAAGTGTGGGTCTCATTACATCTTTCCCATGCTTACGTCAGGTCTTCGACAGCAGGGCCTTATCACCTCTCTTCTTGCAGGTATCCCAGTTTACAGGCAAGAAGCCTTTATCTTTGGGGGCGGGGGGCTTGGATCCCCTGGCCAACATTTCCTTTGTAGAATAATCCATTGCTGATGTCAGAGCTCCTGTATTAATATATTTTTCTTAAGTGCATAGCTTAAGGAGACTTTAGTATTATATTTGGTTCTGAATAGAGAATAATCCTTTTCACAGTTCCTATGTCTATTAGTCAATTAAAGAAGGCAGTTTTACCAGTTTTATAAGAGATTATCTCTATGACAGTTGGCTCCAATTTACAGTTAGAGGACGACCTCATCATCATCATATTTCTCCTTATTCTGTGGAGGGGAGGTAAGAAAGTCTCTCGTATTAAAACTTTGCAGCACCTAGAATGTAAGTTTTGTTAAGACTCATTATAGTTGCTACAAGTAGGTTCTACAGAGGGGTTTGATGTCTGTAGCAGTCTGAGGCTTTTCTTCCTTTCAATGTTTAGACAGGCCAGCCTTTCTGCTGGCACTTTCTGGTACATCCTACACAATGCAAAGCTGTATCTTTTCTTTCTCAGTCGTTAAGTTGGTGACATTTTGACCTGTTGGAACATACAAATCTTTTCCCATAGTTAGTTTTAAGATTTGAATTGCAAAGTTTTTGACAAAAAAAGTTTCATAAATATCTTGAACAACTGGAACTTGTCAACTCTACCTAGGAATTTTACCCGAGACTTAGGTTTGGAACTTGGAGGTTGCAGTGATAAGCTGGATTGAATTTCTTGAGGAATAACAGGTCATAATCCTTAAATCCTTCTCTCAACTGTCTACAGTATAAATAGGAGAATTTGTATTTCTTAGGTACACACTTAACACTTTCCCTGAAGGCCTCCATCGTGCTTTGGCACACTCCAATTACTTATTCGTGGTGCCTTGTTTTTTTTTTCCATTACTAAAATGGAAATTTTAGTATTTATTTATGAAACTTTTTTGTCAAAATACCCTTTTTACTTTAGGTTTTTGTTTTTTGACCCATGAGTCTCAAAATGGCAGTTGTATTACACATACCTATAGGCTGGAATCAAGGTGCAGATTTCATCAAATTCACTCAAGCCGTTTTGGGTGACTGTATGTGGTTAGCTTGGGTAGAAAATTTAATTTTTTAAGTTAAATCATCCTACAGGTGAAAGAGAATGCTACCAGATGATACTGTACAGCAGAAAAATTATAGAGAACATTCGTATGTGTCAATCCCAAAGTTATCATTATACAGATTTTAAGTAAAACAAATGTGGACAATAACAATTTATATTTCCAATTAACTCAGGTTCATTACCATTTTTATCAGAACCTTTAAACCAATGTTGTTTAATATACACATATTTACTTTTACTAAGTCCTAAAACACCATGTAACCTGTAGGCAGAGTCTGGGCAAAATTGGATACTTGTTGAACTCACGTCAATTAAATATACATTAATCGAATATACACCCATGTGCCTCTCCCGCCCCTCCCACCCCTCCTGATTCACCATTTCAGTCAGCACATTAAAAGAACAACAACAGAAAGAGCGCGTCAGAAAACTGACAGAAACTATTTTAGGCTCTTCCTCTCTCTTTCTCTCTCTTGCTCTTGCTCTCACTTTCTCTTTCCCTCTTTCCCTTTTCAAAGGGTTGATAGACCTCTTGTTTGCACAGCACCTGTTCATAGCATCGGTGATACTTAGAACACTCTGTGGCACCCATCAACAGCCTCCCCCATCATTGTATAATAATTACATGAGGACAGGGGAAAGGCTGTGTTCCTACTACTCAGTCTCAGCCTGACCCATAATAGATGCTCAACAAAGGTTTGCTCAAACTTTGCATGAATAACAGAATGTTTTCAACTGGAACTTGTCAACTCTACCTAGGAATTTTACCCGAGACTTAGGTTTGGAACTTGGAGGTTGCAGTGATAAACTGGATTGAATTTCTTGAGGAATAACAGGTCATAATCCTTAAATCCTTCTCTCAACTGTCTACGGTATAAATAGGAGAATTTGTATTTCTTAGGTACACACTTAACACTTTCCCTGAAGGCCTCCATCGTGCTTTGGCACACTCCAATTACTTATTCGTGGTGCCTTGTTTTTTTTTTTTCCATTACTAAAATTAATCCATTATTACTCTTAAGTTTTGCTGTTGAGAATTTATAACCATATACATTAATTAGTATAGTAGTATATTAATTACATGTATTAATTTTGTATATAAGGTATAAATCGATACTACTTTTATAATCACAATGCAAAATAATTAACTAAATCTAATTAACACATACATCTTTTCAAATACTTATTTTTTTGTGAATGGGTAGGAATTCTGAAATTTAGTCAGCAGTTTTGAAATATACAGTATTGTTACCTAAACTCGCCATATTGTACAACAGATTTATCTAAAAAATAGGATATTCCATATCCCTCAACTATCACATTTCCTCTATTCCCACTCCCACACTCTTAACCGTTGTTCTACTCTACTTCCTGCCTCTGGATGACTGTTTAGATTCTACACAGTGTTTATTTTTTGGCATGTAGCTTATTTCACTTAGCGTGTTCTCCATGTCCATCTATGCAGTTATTTTAGTAACTTAAGCTTGGTCCCAACATCCTACATGGCATGACTATGTCTGTACTGCTTGTATGTTGTCACTTACAAATTGGATGTCTCATCTCTAGACTTTATTTTTAGAATAAAATCCATGACTTCAGCCTTTGCTGACAGTTAGTCCCACCCTGGTCAATTTTGTGGCTCTGTGTTAAACTGCAGTAACTTCCAGAGTTCTTGATTACAGTGGAGGGAGTGTCTTGAGCCCATTGTTAAAGAACAAGTGTGTCAGCTGATTTTATTGAGGGCAGGAACCTGGGAGAGACATAGCCTGCTACCACTGCATGGGTTTGGTGATTGAAGCATCCATCTTAGTAACTGGGTGAGAATGCATTATTTGGGTTGACAGTGGCTGAAGCCATGGTGCAGGAGGTATTTAAGCCATCTAACTCATTAAGCTGGGTCCTCTATACCTGAAAGACCTCATTCAGGTAGGCTGAGATTTTTGTTAAGGACTGGAATGTTAGATAAGGAGTATCTGTGGGTCATCAGTGTTATGAAAATGCCTGCAGTTAAGAGCATGGGGTTGAAAGAAACTACCTCAGCATTTGAACACGGAGAAAATGAAGGACTGGGAGCTAGGGAAGCCCAGTGACTATAAGCATTGGCATTGTGAAGAGTAGAACAATTTTGGTTCACATACCTATTGGCTGGGTAAGTAATGCCTCCTTCCCAAGCAAAATTGTCTTATCTCTAAGTTGGGATGGGGATGTGTTCCACATGGGCTTTTTGTGAGGGTTGAATCAGGCAACAAGCAAATGCCTGATCAAGAACAACAGCTGGGGTATGAGAACACACAACTGAAGGACCATTGCATATATAGTCATACAGGAGGAAGTTTAAATTCCTTAGTGATTAGCCAGAATGGTTAAGAATTCATGCATATTTCATTCCAGTCACATGGCTACCTTGTGGTTCTCTCTGACGACAGTTGGTTAGAGGTCTTTATATTACTATTCCTCTTCTGAAGATACTCTTTCCCTGGTGGAGCAGCTAGCTTCTGCCACATAACAAACTGCTTCAAAAAATGTGAACTTACCACCCTCATGCTTCTGTGGAGGTGGAGTAGTTCTTCTGTTCTCATTTGGGATCATTGCTGTGGCTGCAGTCTTCCAACTCATTAGGTCACTCTGCTGGCGATCACAGGAGTTGCTCCACCTTCACAAACTAGACTGCTTTCTTTGCATTGTGATAGTCTTGGGATTCCAGGGATGGATGAACACAGGAGCTGCAAGGTCACTTAGGCTTAAGCACAAAACTATTTGCCTTATTGTCACGCCTGTTTGGTGTGACGTTACTGTGACTGATATCAAGCTCAGATTCAAGCAGGATGAGAAACAAACTTCCTCTTTGGGAAGGAGCACTCACAGGTTTGGTAAATGGGCACGGTCACAGGAAGTGTGACCGATGACAAGCCATGACTGCAGCCTGCTTTCTGCCTCTCTCATTCACTGTCTTGTGGCCTGTACTATTGGCATCTCATACCTAGCACCAGCGCTTTAGCCTTGCATTCTTCAGTGTCTTATTTGGAGTGTGCCTCCTTCCATTTTCATGTTTGAGCCTCTGCCCCACCGCTGGAATGCTAGCCTCAGGCCAGCATGGACTTCTGTTCACAGTTTCCATCCTGCTGTGTGTCTGGCTCCTTCTGTGGTGCCTCATCCCAAGACTCAACAAATACTGATCATATGCATAAACTGTGTGTGTGTGTGTGTGTGTGTGTGTGTGTGTGTGTGAGAGAGAGAGAGAGAGAGAGAGAGAGAGAGAGAGAGAGAGATTAGTACAGATTAAGTGAAGGCTATTTATTGGAAGCTCTTTGTTAACCCTCAAAACTGGACAATGCTTGTATCTTTGAAAGGTGGGAATAACAAACAGCCAAATTATTTCCTTTGCAGAAGTCATTTGTGTTTTAATTTTAAAAATAAAAATAAAAAAGACCCATGCATGTGGCTCAAATCCTAGCACAGTGTATTTGTTAGTTGGCAGCAGTGGCATCTTATTAGGCTTGGCTGGTATGATTTGCTAATGTGCAAGAAGCATTGGGCTTTAGAGAGATTAAAATTATTTTCAGCATTAAACACGGAATATCCGAGCTGATGCATCTAGTCTTGAATATAGATCCCCAGACCAGAAAGATAAGACATTAAATCTATGTAAATTCAAATATTCATTTGTGTTCAAACAAATTCAACAAGAGATTTGACTTGGGGGCTTACAGACACATAGATTCAGTTGGGGAAAAGTACGCATTGCTGCCTCCAACCACGATGCTGTATTCCCCTGGAAAATTCCACAGCTGAATGAGTCTCTAACAGGTCACAGTTGAGAGACCAAGCAATTATGCCAAAATGTGTTAATAATTACAGGGAAACGACTATGTTTGTCTTGTATAAGGATGAAAGCAGCTGTTGATACCAATTCAGAAAAGCGATAGGGAGGCAGACAGCCTTGCTTGTTGTCAGAATAGGAAGGGTCCCTCCCAAGAACAGCTCGGCCCCCACATTTTCTCAGGTTCCTTTGCCGGTAACCAGGGCTGCAGATGCCACTGTCAACATTTCACTCAGTGGCAGAGGCAGGCAGATAGTTTACAAAGGCTGCCCTGAGCAGGCGCCTGGGAAGTCTGAGACATAATAAACGAGCTGCCTCGGCACGATAAACGACAGCTGTGAGTGAAGGAATAAACAGAATAATCTGGACTTACACAAGTCACAGGGGGCTTTTGGCAGCATGCAAATTCACAAACTTATCAAATACATCCTCTGAAAATGAAGAGCTCTTTTGAAGCTGGCAGTCAAGGGGAAGTTGCGAAGCCTCTGCTCCTGGATACACTCAGGAGCCAAGGCTGGCAGCCTGGGAAGCCCTGCTGCTTCCATAGCCCTGTGAAAAGCAATGACAGCACGGACACTCACTGAGCTCTTGTTCTTTACCTGACACTCAATACACATCATGTGGTAACACATCACAAAACCTTAGTGATGACGATGAAGAAACCGAAGCTCAGATAGGATAAGCAGTGGCCTGATGTCACCAATATGAGCTGAGATTTGTACCTGGGTCTGTCTGACACCAGAGCCTCCTCTGTCTTTCATGTTGAGGAAGAGGGACAACGAGCTTTTATGGGGGTTTGTGCTTGCAGCTCTGTTGCCTATCTGTTCTAGACCTAATTTCAAATAGTCAAAAGGCTTAGCACAAAGCTGGCTTACTGGGAGGCACGAGTGATGATCACCACAGTGCTGGGATCTGCTTTTGGAGTCCATTATGTCAGGCATGTTTGGAGGAGTTGATATTCACTGTGTTCGCTTAAGTGCCTTAATAAGTATACTGTAGGGCTGGAGAGATGGCCTAGTGGTTAAGAGCACCAACCGCTCTTGCAGAGGACCCGGGTTCGATCCCCAGCACCCACATGGCGGCCGAGAACCGTCTGAAACTCCAATTCCAGGAGAACTCCAGTTCCAGGGGAATCCGACACCCTCTTCTGACCTCTGCGGCATTGCACAACACAGGTGCAAAGACTTGCATGCAGACAGTACATTCATACACATACAGAAATAAATAAAATTAAAAAAAAAAAGTATACTGTAAAGCCAGGTCTTGTTGCTGGCCTGGTTTAAAAGTTGTGGACATTGAGGCACAGAGAATTCAGATACACCTTGTGAGAACTTGGTAGGAGGGAGATTTAAACTTTATAATTGCTCTCTTCAGAAATGCTTCTCAGTCTGGCCTCATCCTTGCTTAGAGAGCTCCACCCTCTAAGATAGAGGCTGGATTCACGAAATCAGGACAAGCTAGGATGGCTGCACATGTCCGTGATTCTAATACTCAACAGAGAAAGGGGTATTGCTAATCCAGGACCAGCCTGGGCTACAAACTGAGGCCCTTCCTCAAATTTCAAAACATCAAGTGCCAAGCAAACAAAGGAGTGTGGGGGAGTCAGGGAAGAAAAGCCTCCTGCTTTCTCCAGTCAGCATTTCTCGAGACAGGTTTTTATCTCCTTTGCTGCTAGGAACTTGAGACATAGACTATGACAAAATATGACCCTACCTTCCTTAAGTAACCTGCCTTTCACAGCAGTGCCCATTTGTGGGTTGACTGCATGAATGAATCTCTAGACAAAAGCCCTAGGACAGATAGATCAGATAGCTAAAGTTTTAGGGCTCCTGGGCCAGTGATCTGATTGCAAGTGGTTTATTTCACTGTCTATCCCAGAAATCACCAGGGGCATGAGACACAGAAGCATGGACATCAGATACAGCAGGTGCACCATCCAGTGAGTTGCAGTGTGGGCAACAGAAGCCCCAGACACTGGAATCTTGGAGGGACCCTAACAAGCACCTCAGGGATGCTCTAGCCCAGGGCTGGCCTTTCATTCACCAGCACTCATCCCTCACTGATTGATGGATTTTCCTGGGGATGTCACCTCTATGGCATTTCTGCTCTGGGCTCTTCATGGGCTAAGTGGGATCGTGGGATCTAGCAGCCAGAGAAAGACTTCAAGCAAGGAGTCACACATGCTGACAGTTGCCATCTGCCAAGCTGGTCTCTGTGGACACAGTGAGATAGGAAGATGTGGGTAGAAGATCAATAGCATCCCTTACAACCTTGCTAAGAAAAAGATGTCCATAGACCCAATAAGAGCTTGTTAAAAAAATGAACAAGCCATCTTATAGGTGAAAGAGAATGCTACAAGGTGATACTGTATAACAGAAAAATTATAGAGAACATTTGTATGTGCCAATCCCAAAGTTATTGTTATACAGATTTTATGTAAAACAAATGTGGACAACAGCAATTTATATCTCCATTTAACTCAGATGCATTACCGTTTTTATCAGAGCCTGTAAACCAATGTTGTTTATATACACATATTTATTTTTATTTAGTCCTAAACACATGTAACCTGTAACAGTGTCTGGGCAAAACTGGATACTTGTTGAACTCACGTCAATTAAAATGTATTATCGAATATACACCCGTGCCCCTCTCCTGCCCCTCCCACCCTTTCCCAATTCACCATTTCAGTCAGTTTTCTGATGCAATCTTTCTGTTTTTTTCTTTTTCTATGCATCCCTCTTCCTCCATGAGAAATATTTATATCTGGGTTATTGGCACAGCATCCACCATATGAGGGACGCCATTTGTCGTTTGTTTTTCTGGGACCGTGTTACTCACTTAACATATATGTCTTCTAGCTCCATCCATTTACCTGCAAGTTCATGATGTTGTCCCTGTTTACCGCTGCATAGAACTCCATTGTATACATGCCACCACATTTTCTCTATCCATCGTCAGTTGAGGGGTGCCTGGGCTGGTTCCAGCTTTTTGTTTATTGTGAACGAGCTGCATAAACATAGTTTTCTATGCATGTATCTCTGCAGTAAGATGTGTCTTGTGGGGTATATACCCAGGAGGTATGACTGGGTGAAAGGAAACAGCCAGGATTGACAACAGCTCCAGAGAAAGTAGACGTTTTGCTTCTCATCCACCTGTGCACTTATTCTGAGGCCTATTCTTTTTTTTTTTTCCCCCCCCTTTTTTTTTTTTTTTTTTTTTTTTTTTTTTTTTTTTTTTTTTCTTTTTTTTTTTTTCTTCTTCCTCCCCCCTTTCCCCCTTTTTTTCCCCCCCCCTCCCCCTTTTTTTTTTTTTTTTTTTTTTTTTTTTTTTCTTCTTTTCCCTTTTTTTTTTTTTTTGTGCACAGCACAATTCTTTGTCGGAGGCGGGGGTCCATTGTAGACTGTATGTGGCTTTTGCTTGGGGTGAATTGTTGATTTGTAAAAACTAAACAGCAATATAGTCTGGGACACTCATTTGATCAAACCTTGATTGAACATCCAAGCCCCCCCCGGCCCCCTGGGATGGGGCATCGCATTTGGTGCGTTGTGGGTTTTTGTTGTGGCTACATACTTTCTTGCTTGTAAATTGTTTTTATATGAAGGAGGCTTGTACTCATGGATTATCATTTATAGCTAAAAAATAAAAAAAACTGAGAGAAAGATGCAGGACAGTTATGGCAGAATGCATGATCTGGGATGGGGTGGGGTGGGGTGGGGAGAAGGGAAAAGGAAATATGCCTGGACTGAATTGGAAAATGATGTATGAAATACACAAAGCATCAATAAAAAAAGGGGGGGGGGAATGAACAAGCCTAGACTCTGCCCAATCTCTGTGAAAGCAAAATCTGATGTGAAAATATCCCTAGTTAATACATATCCTTTGAGAAAGACTAGGATTTTTTTTTCCAACCTGGTAATTCATTTAGTAGATATCTATTGAAATTCCCTAAGCATGCTGGGATGCTGAGGAATGAGTAACAGGTGAGTCCCAGCTAGATCCTCAAGGACTTCATATTAACAGAGATATTTCAGGTACCATCCAGCATATCCATGGATAAATAGTGTGTCCATGGAGACTGACTGAGGACATGTAACTCTGCTGAGGCTTGTGGCAGACGTGAGGTTCAGCTGCATTCCTGAGCACAATTAGGCTTTACTCAGACCAAGAAATGCAAAGCATGTCTGAGTAGAGGAGAATAGCAGGCCACTGAGGAAATGCCAGCTGAGTCAGACCCCACATAATTCAAAATGGGAAGGAAACTGGAAGCATTGGATTTGGTATTGCATGAATTATAGTATAGCTTTTACAGAGAAGTGCTCCTGACATCCTGTTTTGCCAGAGTAGCCATTCTTCCTAGAGTCATGGTTTCCACGCTGTACTCGGGGCCAGGTAAATTTCATGGATCTTTCGTGACTTGATGGTCTTGACCCTTCATTTCTTCATTTATATAAACGGTACCTAGTGTTCCCCTTCTCTTTCTGGGAAGCTATTGTTCATACTTTAGCATCTCCAAATGGTTTTAAAATGGTCCTTTAGGGCCATCAAAGGAGAAAGTGGCACCATCACATCAGGGGTTTCGAATCATGAATCCAGTCTTTTAAAAATATTTTATTGATTCATTAGTAGGATCGAAAGGCTATATATTATACTGTTTAAATACCTAAATATCTAATTGCATGTGCTTCATTAGTAGGATCGAAAGGTTAAGCCTGGACAAGCTGGCAGCCTATGAAAGAAAACAGCCAGAACTGACTAGAGACCAAGACATCAGCTCCAGAGAAAGTAGAGTGTTTTGCTTCTCATCCACCTGTGCCCCTTTTCTAAGCCTAGGGAACAATCTGCGGGAAAGGGGGGCGTGGTAGAATTGTAAGGGCTTCGATTGGGGATAACAGCGAAACTACAACAATATAAGGACTGGGACACCTTGATCAACTGATGAACCATTAACAAGGGGCCCCCCCTTTCAGGATGGGTGGGACCCATGAGTTTGTGGGTTTGGGCCACAACTGCTGCATTGGTTTACATGGGATAGGATTGCTGTACTCACAAATTTTCTACCTATTTGTTAAAAAAAATTGAAAAACAAAACAACAAAAAAAGGCAGAGAAAGATGCAAGAAAACTTACGGCAGAATGTACGATTTGCGATGGGTAGGGGTGGGGTGGGTGGGAAGGGAAGGGGATATTATGCCTGAACTGAATTGGAAAATATGTATGAAATACACCAAACATCAATAAATAAAATTAAAAAAAATGAAATACACACCTAAAAAATATTTTATTGATTCATTGTGAATTTTATATAATCTTTCTGCTTTTTATTAAATGTGTATTAAAATTTTGTATATTTAATACAGAACATCTCAGTCTTAATCACTTTTATACTCCCTTCTCCATTGGCACCTTCCCACTGCGCCCCCCCAACTCTATTTGCCCAAATTATGGTCTCGGCCATTTTTCCATTCCTCAGTGCAAATTCATCCCCACTAAGCTCTAGTCAGCCTATCCCAGAGTCCTTTGCTTTAAGAAAATCAGTAATTACCAACATAACCAAGCCAATCCAGTACTTTTCTTCAACTTAAGATTGGGTTCTACTGCCAATTTTTCCAGTTTCAAGCTTGGTTTTTGTCTGCTTTCAGTTTGCATGGGTCTTGTGGCATGCTGACACTTAACTTGCTGTAGTTCATCTAGGCAGGGTTTCCCCAGGCACTTGTAGGAATTTATTCCATATGTTTCATGCACCTCCTCCCTGGCTCTTACAATCTTTCCACCCCCTCTTCCACAGTGGTTCCTGAGCCCTGGGTAAGTGAAGCTTAATATAGGAGACCTGATCATGGACCCACATTCTACAGGCTCCCTACTCACCACAGTTTGGCCATTTGAGTTTGTGGCCTTCTGTTCTATGAGGGAGCTTCCTTAATGAGAATTGAGAGATTCATTAATGTCTTCTTGACACTTGTTCTATGGTGCATGAGCCTTCTGTGTAGAAGTTGCATTGTAGATGTGCCACTTAGGCTTGGGTAAGTCACAGACAGTGTCTGCCTGTGAACAGTTGTGATACTCTGTGACAGTCTTCATCTGGTGCAAAAGAAACTTCTTTGATGAGTGGTGTTCTGGGGAATATTCTGTAAATATAAGATGCATATTTTCGCACCTAGTAAGGAAGTTGCATTAGTTTAGGGGATGGACAGCCTTGGGAATTTTTGAAGATCTATGGACCTCTCCAATTCAGGTGAATTTATGTGTATGTATGTATGGTATTTACATATTTACTATATTATATAATATATATTATATATATAATATTATATATATTGGAGAGAACAACAACAATAAAAGGAACTGGGAAAAAAAAACTGGACCGAAACGTGAAGGTTTCTCCCCCAAATGAAAGCCTCTGCTTGAAAAAACCTTCTGGGGGCTGGAGAGATAGCCCTATCTCTCTTAGCCTAGCGGTTAAGAGCGCCAACCGCTCTTGCAGGTGAGGAAACCGGGTTCGAATCCCCAGCACCCACATGGCGGTCCGGAGAACCGCCTGAAACTCCATTTCAAGAGACTTCAGATCCAGGGGAATCCGAGCCCTCTCTGACCCTCCGCGGCATTGCATGACACGATGCACCCAGACTTTTGGCATTGCAAGACAGTACATTCATACACATACAGGAAATAAGTAAAAAAAAAAAAAAAAAAGAAAAGAAAAACACTCTGGACAAGACTCAGAAAAAGATGTGCAAAAGGACATGTATGGCAGGATACATTAACTCCAGGTGGGGGTGGGGGCCATGGAAGGACATGACTCTAAAATGGATTGAGAAATGATGTATTGATGTTGAAAAGTTTAATAGCAATAAAATATATTTATAAAAATAAAATAAAATTTCAGAACCAAGAAAAAAAGAAAAAGAGAAGAATTCAGTCTGGCTCAGAGAAGGGCCAAGAGGAAAGCAGTGCTCCTTCTATGATCCAGTGCTTCCTTCTATGATCAGTGCTCCTCTATGATCAGTGTTGTAGCTCCTGGCTCATGTTCTGACTGGCTGTGCCTCTCCAGTAATTGGGCTTGGTCTACTTGGGAAGAAGTTTTTGTTCAGCTTTTTATCAAAGGCAATAGAACTGCTAATTAGAATAATGTGTTGTTTATGCACAGGAAGAGTTGGGAGAATGAAAGGACCCATTCAAAACACATGGGCATACTTTGAGTGGAAATTCTCTAAATACTAAAATTAAAAATATTATTTTGGGACTTTTTGCGTTTGGATCGTACTTAGTCCAGCCAAATCTTATCAAAATCTCAAAATTCAGTGCACTTACAGTGGCCCGGAAGACTTCAGAGAAGGGATAATCAAGCTCAAGTCCTCTCTCCCAACTTTCATTTTATACGTTCACTAATTCTGTCAGAGATTTCTTTTTTTTATCTTTTTCTCAGTCTCTTTGAAAATTTATTATTTTGACTGGGTCAAATGGAAGGTCTGTCCATTTTGAGCGTCTTTCTTTTTTTTTTATTGATTGCTTATGTGTATTTCATATACATCATTTTCCAATTCAGGTTCAGGCATTATCCCCTTCCCCTCCCCCCACCCCACCCTTACCCATCCCAGGATTCATGCATTCTGGCCGTAAGTTTTCTGCATCTTTCTCTGCTTTTTTGTTTTGTTTTTTTCATTTTTTTTTTAACCAATAAAAATCTTATAATTTGTGAGGTACAAGCATCCTTCATGTTAAAACCAAATTCTCGCAAGCAGTTTTTGCCCAAACCCACACAGCTTCATTTGGGTCCCACCCATTCAGCAGGGGGGCGGGGCTTTGTACAATCAAGTTGATCAAATGAGTGTTCCAGACTATATTGCTGTAGTTTCACGCTTAAGCCCCCAATCGTAGCCTTTATATTCTACCATGGCCCCTCTTTCCGCAGATTGTTCCCTAGGGCTTAGAAAAGGGGCACAGGTGGATGAAGAAGCAACAACACTCTACTTTTCTCTGGAAGCTGATGCCACCAAAGCTTAATCCCTCGTATATGTGTTAGGAAAGATGTTATAAACCACAACGGAAGACCCTGCCATACTTTAACAGAAGGAAAATGGTAATCATGAATTAAAACATACCATCAACTCTTGTGGTCATTATTACCAAAGACAAACCTGTCATAACAATTACTACTGTTTTAAATACCTATATTAATTAAATTGTGTGTGCTTCATTAGAGGGATCGAAAGGCTATATATTAAACTGTTTAATACCTAAATGTTGTAATTGATGTGCTTCATTAGTAGGATCGAAAGGTTATGCCTGGAACAAGATGGCAAGCCCATGGAAGACGAAAACAGGCAAGAACTGACTAAGAGACGAAGGACTCATTTTTGAGTTTAAGGGTTCTCCCCACACTGCTTTCCATAGTGGCTGTTACAAGTTTTACATTCCCACAGCAATGGATGAAGTGTTCCCCTTTCCCCACAAAACCTCTCCAGCACTGGTATCATTTGTGTTTCCCTGTCCTTAGCCATACCTTGTTGGGAAGGTAAAAGGGTTGAATATTTCAAGTGGTTTTAATTTGATTTCCTTTAATCACAGTGATGTTGAACACTTCTTAAGTGTTTCTCGGGCCATCTCTAATTCCTCCTCTGGAAGGAGGAATTAGAGAATTCAGATCTTTGCTCCATCTTTTGTGATTCATTTTGTTTTTTTCCTGGGAATACCCAAAAAGCAATTCTTTACTGCAAAGACTACATCCACAGCTAATGTTTACTTCGACAGCTCTATTCACAAATAGGCAAAAAAGGGGGGGGGGGGGGGGGGGCCCTGGGAAACCAGCCCCAAGGTTTGCCCCTCATATGACCAGTGGATAGAGAAAAAATGTGGTACATGGTAACAATGGAGTTCTATGCAGCAGTTTAAAGAGGGGACCAACATCAGAACTTTGCAGGGGTAAAATTAGAGGAAGGCTAGAAGACATTATGTTAAGGGAAGTACTACAAGTCTCAAGAAAAAAATAAATGAAATATGGTGTCCCTCATTTATGTGGGATCTGGTAGTTAACCAATAACCCAGATATAAAAATTTCTAATGGAGAGGGAGGAAAAGAAAAAAAAAAAAAAAAAAAAAAAAAAAAAAAAAAAAAAAAAAAAAAAAAAAAAAAAAAAAAAGGGGAAAGGGGGAGGGGGTGGGAGAGGGACACGGGTGTTATATTCGATGAAATTGGATATTATAATTGAGGTTGCTTTCAACCAAGTACCCAGTTTTTGCCTAGACACTGTCTAAAGGAAACATGGTGTCTTAGGAATTAATAAAAGTAAATTATGTGTATATTAAACAAACATTGGTTTACAGGACTCTGATTAAAAACAGGTTAAAATGGATCTGAAGTTAATGGAGATTATAAATTTGCTGTTGGTCCACATTGTTTTTACATTATGTGTGAGCAATACTTTGGGATTGGACCCATACAAATGTTCTTCTATAATTTCTTGTTGTACAGTATCACCTTGAGCATTCTCTTTAAGATGAGTTTAATGTAAAAATTAAGTTTGCTTCCCAAAGTTAATCATATATAGTCACCAAAACCAACATGGGTGAATTTGATAAATTCAGGTGGCCTTAAATTCCACCCTTAGTTATGTATAATTACCAACTGTCTTCTGTAATTCCAGTTCCAAAAAATAAAGAAGGGGGATTACAAGGATAAAGACATGAAACTTTTTCGTCAAAAAAACTTTGCAATTTAAATCCTAAAACTAACTACAAAGATTTGTGGGTCCCAACAAAACAAAATGTCACCAACTTAAAACGGCTGAGAAAGAAAAACGCGACCACAGCTTTTGGCATATAGACATAGAGAATGTTACCAGAAAGTGCCAAAACTGAAGGTCTGGACCTGTCTTAGCAACTCGAAAGGAAGAAAAGTCTCAGTTTGCTACAAACATCGAACCCCCTCTGTGGATCCTACTTGTAAACAACTATTTATAATGAGGTCTAATGAAACTTACCTTTCTAGGTTCCACAAAGGTTCAGATATGAGAGACTTTTCTTGGCCCTTGGCCCCCCCCCATAGCAAAAGGGGAAAAAATATTTCATGATGATGACGGTCGCTCTCTAAATGTAAATTGGAGCAAACTATTATAGAGGTAATCTCTTATAAAGGTGGTAAAACTCTTTCTTTAATGGCCACTTAATAAGGAATAGGAACTTTGAAAAAGGATTATTCTCTGTTTCAGAACCAAATATAATACTTAAAGTCCTTAAGGCTATAGCACTTAAGGCAAAAATATATTTTTAAACAGGGTGAGGCTCTTGACATCAGCAATGGATTATTTCTTACAGGAGATTGTTGGCCAGGGGATCCAGGCCCCCAAAAAAGGTAAAGGCATCTTTGGCCTCTAGAACAACTGGGGATACCTGCAAGAAGAGGAGCG
>VZQC01013514.1:4626-51176 GCA_009823505.1 Rhizomys pruinosus
AGAGAGACAAACCTGTTTAAAGAACTGACCAAAACAGTAAACTTCTGTATTGAAAGGTTATAAAAGTCTGAGAAAATGATGACAGACAGGACTTAGCATGTATGACAGAATCCATGAGCTCTGGTGGGGGGCAGGGGCATGAAGGGTGGGCATGGATGGGGAAATGAGTCTAAATTTGATTAAGAAATGATGTACGAAATGAGCTCAATAAAAATTAACTTAAAAAAAAAGAAAAAAAAAGAAAATGGTGTGTGAAAACTGGATTTAAACATGCAGAAAAAAAGAAGTTAGATCCTTATCTCCAAATATGCATAAATTCAACTCCAAATGATCAAAGACCTCAACCTAAGACCTGATATTCTGAAACTGTAAGGGGAGAAGTAGGGAGCATGATTCAACTTCCAGGCATAGATAAGGCACCTCTGAATACGAGTCCAGTAGCACAGGAAAGAAGACCAACAGTGGGAAGCTCATGAAAGTGAAAACAAATAGATAGACAACGCACAGAATTGGTGAAATTCTTTGTCAGTTATTCATCTGACTATAATATACAAATATCCATCTTCAAAAAAGAGAATAACCCACCCAATTAAAAATGGGCCATAGACTGAGAACCACCTTTAACTCCAATTCCGGGAGAATCCGAGACCCTCTTCTGACCTCCGCAGCATTGCACGACACGGTGCACAAACCTACATGCAGACAATACATTCATACACATAAATAAATTTTAAAAAAAATTAAAAAAAAAATAAAGGCATGTGCCACCACACCCGGATGAATTTTTTATTTTTTATGTGTATGAGTGTACTGTCTACATGTAGGTTGGTGCACCCGTGTCATGCAATGCCGTGGAGGTCAGAAGAGGAGGTCAGAAGAGGGTGTCAGATTCCCCTGGAACTGGAGTTCAAGTCGGTTCTTAGCTGCTGTGTGGGTGCTGGGAATCGAACCTGTGTCCTCTGCAAGAGCAGTCAGTGCCTTAACTGCTGAGCCATCTCTCCAGCCCCATGAACCACAGCCCTTTATACTCTTCCTCTGCAACCGCCATGGACATGTAGCTAAAATGCCACAATCCTTCCCTCGTTCACAAAGCTTGGTTGGTAACATAAAAGGTTCTCTAGCATATGTGATCTGCCATCTGCCATTCTAAAACTGACATTTACTGTTTCTATACATCACGTTCTTTCCCAATTAAAGGGAGATGTCTCGACTGACTATCATTGATTACGTAGGACATCTTTTCCACAAAGCTAACTCTGGGATCTCTTGTTTCCCAACTTCTTCTACTCCACTCCACATAAAGGATGCATGTAGTGTTATCCTTCAGGACAAAACTGCATTGCTAGACTTAACATTTCATTTCTTCCCGGGCTGGAGAGATGGCCTAGTGGTTAAGAGCGCCGACCGCTCTTACAGAGGACCTGGTTCGATCCCCAGCACCCACATGGCGGCCGAGAACTGTCTGAAACTCCAATTCCAGGAGAACTCCAGTTCCAGGGGAATCTGACACCCTCTTCTGACCTCCACAGCATTGCACAACATGGGTGCAAAACACCTGCATGCAGACAGTACATTCATACGCATACCGAAATAAATAAAATTTAAAAAATTAGAGCTGGGCATGGTGGCGCACGCCTTTAATCCTAGCACTTGGGAGGCAGAGGCAGGCAGATCTTTGTGAGTTCAAGGCCAGCCTGTTCTACAGAGTGAGTTCCAGGACAGCTGGAGCTACAGGGAGACTCTGTCTCTAAATGACAAAAAAAAAAAAAAATTAAAATATTAAAAATATTTAAAAAAATTTTATCTCTTCCCATGATCTGTAAACATTAAACTAGAAATATTTAGTACGTAGCACAGCATGTAAAATAGGAAAAAAGAACTGAATAATGCTAATATAAATAACTACCAATGTAAATTCACTATATTAATTTCAAACCTGTAGAAAGCCAAGATGCTTTTGAATATTTTGCTTCTTTTCCGTAATAAATGACTCGAAGTGCATTACAGCTCGTGTATATGCTTTAGAGCGGAAGGAAGCTACAGCCAGAGTATCCTGAGGTATGAGGTCTAGAAAACGAGTGACACTCTGATAGTCTTCAAAATCCACACTTGATACTGTATCATAAAAAAAAAAAATGAGTAGTTAAAGACTGGTAACAGGAAAATTTAAAGGTATAAGACGAACCATTTAACTTTGATTTACATTACAAAATATAAATGCACTATGGTATAATATTTAGGATTTAACTAAGAACAAGATTAATCAATCCTCAGGGGGTTTTCCTCCAATTCATATACTTTATTCCAGACATTATTTAACTCACCAAACCTGTTTCTTATCCATAAAACAGAAATAATAGTATATATCTTGCCTTCCTTACGTTATAAGGACTAAATATAAAATTATTATATGTTAAAAAGATACAAGGATGATACAATATAATTATTACTGATGACTATAAAATACTGATTGATAAGATGCAACTATTTAGGTAAGGAAAGTACAGAATTACGAAAAAAAAATTTTTTTTGGTCTTTTTGAGACAGGGTTTCTCAGCTGGCCTGGAACTTGTTTTGTAGACCAGGCTGGCCCTGAACTCACAGAGATTCACCTGCCTTTGCCTCCAGAGTACTGGGATTAAAGGTGTGCACCACCGTGCCCAGCATAAAAAGAGCACTTTATGCCACCTCCACCCACCAGAATGGTGATAACTGAGTTTGCATACACTGTCCAAAGTAAATGTTCTGAGCTATATTCCTTGCCCCCAAATATTCTTCTTAAAAGACAGAATCTTTGTTTCTTTCATTTTGAGACAGGGCCTCTCTGTAATCCCAGCTGGCTGTAACTCCATTTTGTAGACCAAGGTGGCCTGGATCTCACAAAGACCCTCCTGTCTCTCCTTCCAGAATGCTGAAAAGGACAGAATCTTAATTGCAGTGCTTGTGAAAACGATCAGAGTTAGTGCTGGCTTTCATAGTCTTATTTTCACAATCAAAACTAGGAATAAAAAGTTTAATTGCTAATTAAATATACTAAATAACCACATTCCCAGAAAACATTCCTGCAAATAGTTTTTGCAAATTAAAAAAAAATGTATAGTAATAACCCATTGTGCTTAACAAGTCTAAGGATAAAAACAAGGAAATGCTCAGAAACTAACAATTTTGTAGTGAAAGTCTGTTTAGTGATTATCAAATTGGCAATTTTTTTTNCCTCCAGAGTACTGGGATTAAAGGTGTGCACCACCGTGCCCAGCATAAAAAGAGCACTTTATGCCACCTCCACCCACCAGAATGGTGATAACTGAGTTTGCATACACTGTCCAAAGTAAATGTTCTGAGCTATATTCCTTGCCCCCAAATATTCTTCTTAAAAGACAGAATCTTTGTTTCTTTCATTTTGAGACAGGGCCTCTCTGTAATCCCAGCTGGCTGTAACTCCATTTTGTAGACCAAGGTGGCCTGGATCTCACAAAGACCCTCCTGTCTCTCCTTCCAGAATGCTGAAAAGGACAGAATCTTAATTGCAGTGCTTGTGAAAACGATCAGAGTTAGTGCTGGCTTTTATAGTCCTATTTTCACAATTAAAACTAGGAATAAAAAGTTTAATTGCTAATTAAATATACTAAATAACCACATTCCCAGAAAACATTCCTGCAAATAGTTTTTGCAAATTAAAAAAAAATGTATAGTAATAACCCATTGTGCTTAACAAGTCTAAGGATAAAAACAAGGAAATGCTCAGAAACTAACAATTTTGTAGTGAAAGTCTGTTTAGTGATTATCAAATTGGCAATTTTTTTTTCAATTAGCCCCAAAGCCTACTGGGAAAAATGTGTGATATTCACAAGAAAGGCTCAGGTATAAAAAAGCAGTAGGACTGGCACCATCTACTTAATGCATGAACAACAAAAAAGGAGTTAAAAAATATGACATATATAATTCTTGCCAAATTTGTGCATTATTTCACAGGAGTCAATCAGCAAATTTTACTCTGAGATTCACTGAACTCAAATATTCTTTGTTAGTCATGCTACCGAAAGTCATAATATCACAAAAACAAAACTCTGCAACAGTAGCTATCACAGGGTATAGTAGTAGGGATGTGTGGAAAGCCTGTGGAATACCAAACACTATTGGAGCTTGGCAAAATAAAAAGAATAGCTTTTCTCTGGGGCATAAAATGAATGAAATAAAAATCTTAAAATTTAAAACTTTAATGTGAAAAAGATACATGTATACATAATACACTAAGGGGACAAGGAGTAAATGAACTTAAAAGCCAAGGATAGGTCACTCACAGTATCATTAATTTTACAGTCTATAGTTTACATCCATGTATGTATCACCTCAACAAATCCTCATAAAAATCTTCTAAAGGGAGCTACCCCATTTTACATAAAGAAAAATTAGGTGTCTTATCTAAGGATAAAAAGAGTAAAAACTTAAAAGAGGGGCTTCTTCATTTTCGTTTTGCAACAATAGAGATAAAAAAATCTTCCAACATACCAGACAAGTGTCCTACCACTGAATTATACCCTAAAGAGAAGTCTTATATAAACTTATATAAACTGTTTTCTCTCAATGAAAAGTATGTGATTACCAATTTAAAAATGCAACCCAAACTGGAGTGTGGCTCAGTGGTAGAAGGCTTTCCTAGCATACATATGGCCCGGGGTTCAATCCCCAGCAGTGCAAAAATAAATAAATGCACAAAAACAGACTTTGTGAAACTAATGCTTAGGGCTAGAGAGGTCGCTCAGTGGTTAAGAGCACACACTGCTCTTGCATGGATGGGCTCGGCTGCCACCACCCATGTCAGGAGGCTCACAATCACCTCTAACACTAGCTCCAGGGAATCCAATACCTTTTCTAGACTCCACACATATTTGGCCTATACACACAGACACGCCCAAACATACATAAAATAAAAATAAATAAATTTGTAACAAAACTAATGCTTAGCTGGCTGTGGTGGTACATACCTTTCATTCTAGCACTTAGGAGGCAGAGCCAGGCAGATTTCTGTAAATTCAATCCCAGCTTGCTTACATAACAAAGATGTAGGCCAGCCAAGGCCATACAGTAAAACCTTATCTCAAAAATAAATAGCCTAAAGTTTAGAATTTACATAAGGAGCTAACTGGAGGCTATAAAAATAAAAAAGCCTCCCAGTGGGGCTAGAGAGATAGCCTAGTAGTTAAGAGCGCCAAGTGCTCTTGCAGAGGACCCAGGTTCGATCCCCAGCACCCACATGGTGGCTAAGAACCATCTTTAACTCCAGTTCCAGGGGAATCCGAGACCCTCTTCTGACCTCCGTGGCATTGCACAACACGGGTGCACAAACCTACATGCAGGCAGTACATTCATACACATACAAAAATAAATTAAAAAAAAAAAAAAAGCCTCCTAGTGAGTTGACCTTACCTTTGTTTGATTTGTTTTGTGCAGATTTCTCAGTACTCAGTGCCTGAAATTTGTGCCTTGCCCACTGGGTGAGATGGTCAAGCACAGAGAACACAGTCTGTGTACTTAATTGGCACAGGTCAGACGCGCTGTCGTGGGTACTTACAGCATGCTGATCATCATGCTTTAGCACTGTCATAATTTCTGCATAAACCTAAATTATTTATAGTTAATAATATGTCTATACAGTATCATTTCATTAATATCTGATATATAACACTATGTATTCTAGGACAACATTTAAAAGAAGCACAGTAGATTATTATTAATAATAATGAGATTATTACAATTATAATTACAATAATAATAAAAAGATTGGTTATTAATCTTTTTTTAAATACTTTTTTTTTGAGACGGGGTCTCCCTATAGCCCCAGCTGGCCTGGAACTCACTCTGTAGACCAGGCTGGGCTTGAACTCAGAGATCCACTTGCCTCTGCCTCCCAAGTGCTAGGATTAAGGGCGTGAGCTACCATGCTCAGCTTAAAGACAGTTCTTAGCCACCATGTGGGTACTAGGAATCAACCTGGGTCCTCTGCAAGAGCAGTTGGTGCTCTTAACTGCTGAGCCATCTCTCCAGCTCCAATAATAATCTTTCTTATCCATGGCTAAATCTGTGAGAAAGAAAAGCTGTTGGAGAGTGACTAAAGGGGCTGGAGAGAGGCCCCAGGGGTTAATAGTACTTGCTGGTCTTTCAGAGCACCCACGTCAGTCATTTCATAGCTGACTGAGCTCCAGCTCCAAGAGATCTGACACCCCCTTCTGGCCTCCTTGGGCACTCAAACACATAAGCACATACATGCATGCAAACAAACTCAAACATAAATATTAAAATAAATTTTTCGGGGGTGCTTTTGGAGACAGGGTCACCCTCTAGCCCCAGCAGGCCTGGACTTACCATGTAGACCAGGCTGGCCTCTATCTCATACAGTTCCACCTCCCTCTTCCTTCTTCTAAGTGCTGGGATTAAAGAAAGGCATGAGCCACCAAGCCTGGCCTAAAATTATATTTTATAAGGGATGACTAGGGCCTGGAGAGATGGCTCAGAGGTTAAAAGCATGGGCTGATTTTTCAGGCCCTAAGTTTGGTTTCCAGCACCCACATGGCAGCTAACAACCATCCACAAGCCCAGTTCCAGGGAATCTGGTGTTCTCTTCTGTCCTCCACAGGTACCAGGCACACATGTGGTACAGTTACATACATTCAGGCAAAACATTCAGTCACATAAAATAAAAATAAAATCTTAAAAACAATGGCTAAAGAAAACACAAATGTTTAAGTGTTGAAAGTTGTATATTATTCAATAAAACAACTTTTAATATTTTAATTAATTTTATATTAATTAATTGTATATCATTCAACAAATAAGTTTTAATAACTTTTAAATATTTTAATTAATTTTAATTACTATTTTATTTTTTAATATTTTTAATATTTTTTAAATAATAACTTTTTGGGGGGGTCTTTTCGAGACAGGGTCTCCCTGTAGCCCCAGCTGTCCTGGAATTTGCTCTGTAGATCAGGCTGGCCTTGAACTCACAAAGATCCGTCTTGCCTCTACCTCCCAAGTGCTAGGATTTTTTTTTTTCTTTGGTCTTTTCGAGACAGGGTCTCCCTGTAGCCCCAGCTGTCCTGGAACTCGCTCTGTAGACCAGGCTGGCCTTGAACTCACAAAGATCCACCTGCCTCTGCCTCCCAAGTGCTAGGA
This sequence comes from Rhizomys pruinosus, assembly GCA_009823505.1. NCBI lineage: Eukaryota > Metazoa > Chordata > Mammalia > Rodentia > Spalacidae > Rhizomys > Rhizomys pruinosus. The sequence goes on from VZQC01013514.1 coordinate 11,800, forward strand.
TTAAAGGCATGCACCACCACGCCCGGCTAAATAATGACTTTCTTAACTAATCATAAATAACAGGATATTTGACATCACCTGTATAATTAATTTCAGAGTAAAAGGCTAAACGTACAGATAAAGATAACGTGCTGAACACTTTTTAAAAGATAGAAGACAGGGCTATTTTCTTTTTGTTGCAGACAGGTCTCGTGCAGCACAGACTGGCTAGGTAGCTGAGGACAAGCTCTAACTCCTGACCTCCCTGTCTCTAGCCCCACATGCTGTGTTTATTGCTTCTGCATATGTGAGTGTGAGAGACACTATGAGCACACGCCCTTTACAGTAGCACGTGGAAGTCAGGGGACAACGTCAGAGTCCACTTGTTTCTACTACAGAATCAAGGGATGGCAGGCAGGCATGGTGAGCACTGTCACCCACTGAGCCGCATCACTCAGGATGGCAGGCAGGCACGGCGAGCACTGTCACCCACTGAGCCATGTCACTCGGGATGGCAGGTTGGCATGGCGAGCACTGTCACCCACTGAGCCGTGTCACTCGGGATGGCAGGCTGGCATGGCGAGCACTGTCACCCACTGAGCCGTGTCACTCGGGATGGCAGGCTGGCATGGCGAGCACTGACACCCACTGAGCCGTGTCACTCGGGATGGCAGGCTGGCATGGCGAGCACTGTCACCCACTGAGCCGTGTCACTCGGGATGGCAGGCTGGCATGGCGAGCACTGTCACCCACTGAGCCGTGTCACTCGGGATGGCAGGCTGGCATGGCGAGCACTGACACCCACTGAGCCGTGTCACTCGGGATGGCAGGCTGGCATGGCGAGCACTGTCACCCACTGAGCCGTGTCACTCGGGATGGCAGGCTGGCATGGCGAGCACTGTCACCCACTGAGCCGTGTCACTCGGGATGGCAGGCTGGCATGGTGAGCCCTGTCACCCACTGAGCCCTGTCACCAGCCCCTATCCTTTGGCTTTCTAATACTATGTTAGAGGAGCCAAGTTTCACATGTTCTGAAACTGTGTCCCATGTTTGGAAATCAAACAATAAATCTCACCTCTTGCTGACCTTCATGATCACAACCCAGCAGGACATACACCAGAATATGTGGGAGGAGGTAGATGGTCACCTTGAAATCATGTTTCATCATTATGCTACAGCATGTGAATATCTTACTGGCAAGATCATGCCGAACCTATAAACTCAAATGGTTTAGGAAAATTAAGTCCTTTTACACATTTTTCTATTGACCAAATGCTAAAACAGCACATAGATAATTCAACATGACAGAATAAGTATTCCCTACGCAGAGAGGATGTACGAGAAGAACTTCAGGTGATCACTCAGGCCCATCTAAATGTTCTCACTTACAGGCAGCTGCCTTAGTCTAAGCCTCACTTCTTTTATTGCTCCTTTTGCAATGAGCCATGTTTCTGATTAACTTTACAATATTTTTTTTAGTTTAAATTTAGTGTGATAATTCCTAAGTAACTAAAATGTATGCTCCAAGTCATACATTAAGCATGAAACTTGTATTTTAAGTAATAAACAAAGTATAGGATAAAAATAAGAGAAAAATTAAATTACTTGTGCATAAATATTTCAAAGCATGTACACCTTAAATCTGTTGATTTTCATTTTTCTTTTCTTTTTTTTTTGGTCTTTTCGAGACAGGGTCGCCCGGTAGCCCCAGCTGTCCTGGAACTCACTCTGTAGACCAGGCTGGCCTTGAACTTACAAAGATCCGCCTGCCTCTGCCTCCCAAGTGCTAGGATTAAAGGTGTGTGCCACCACACCAAGCTACGATTTTCAGTTTTCAATTAAAGTCGAATTTTACTGGTGTGATCTAATCTTCAACTTATCACCTTTACTCGACTTTTACAAAAAATTTCTAATTTTAAAAACTCAAATACAAATCCTTAACTTAAAACAAAAAGAACAAAATATTCAGAACTAGAAATAGTCAATTTAATAATATTCAATATTTAACACATATTTACAGTGTATTCACTAAAAAGAGAAAATGCCTTTAAACTGCCATTTAATACTTAATGATTTTTAAAACTATTAATTAACAGAAAGGTGAATTTAAAGCAAAAGTTGTACATTTTAAATATGCCTTAAGCATTTTCTTAGAATTATATTCTTGTCAGGCACACACATATTTCATGTTAGGGAAATAGAATATACTTTTGTTTTTCCATGAAATTTCATTTTTATTTTAGAAAAAGTGTGGTGATATATGTTCTTTTGAAAGTATCATTAGGGCTGGAGAGATGGCCTAGCGATTAAGAGCACTGACTGCTCTTGCAAAGGACCCGGGTTCGATCCCCAGCACCCACATGGCGGCTGAGAACTGTCTGGAACTCCAGTTCCAGGGGAATCTGACACCCTCTTCTGACCTCTGCGGCACTGCACGATAGGGGTGCACCAACCTACATGCAGATAGTACATTCATACACATATAAAAAAGATAAAATTGCTGGGCGTGGTGGCACATACCTTTAATCCTAGCACTTGGGAGGCAGAGGCAGGCGGATCTTTGTGAGTTCAAGGCCAGCCTGGTCTACAGAGTGAGTTCGAGGACAGCTGGGGTTACAGGGAGACCCTGTCTCGAAAAAACAAAACAAACAAAAAAAAAACTAATAGCTTTCATATCCTCTTAAATGGTGCTACTTTATAATGTACAATGTACACATGTAATGAAATGGACACTTTACAGTTATAGTAATTATGTGGTAAGTTATTTGATATAAGAATTGCCTTTTTACTTAGGAACAGTTATTTAGTAACAATAAAAAACTATTACTATTAGGAAACATTCAAAATTTCCCATGATATCAATATAAATATTTTCATTTTTATTGTATGTGATATGGATTTATAAAGACGTTCTTGTTTCCTTTAGAATTTCTGCTTACAAATTCTGAACCATGTTCTCTTACCTTTGTTATAAGATAACCTGCCCAAGATGCTGACCATTCTGCAAAGTTATTGCCCAGTTTACTTAAGTAAATTGGCTTCTTAACTTCAGACCAATCTGTTGACTTCTGAGAACTCTTGTATCTATAATTTTGAAAAAATTTTATTTAAAAAATCTGTTTAGAAATATTATAAAGTATAAGAAATTGTGGGTGCTCCTTCACTGACTGCAAGCTCTGTTTCATGCTGAATTCTAGTCACAATACTTTCTATGACTATCCTTCTTATGGACGTGCAGGAGGTCATGCTTACATGCAAGTACACCAGTCCCTACTATTTTCTACCTTTTCTCATTAAGGGCATCTACTAAACTCACTGATCCTCATTCACCGGCAACCTTAGTACACTGTTTTCTTTCTTCTCCAAGTTTTATAATCATCATGTCTGGCTTCAATGTCTGGCTGGACCACTTAGTCAAATGTTAAACGCCTTAAGGAGCTTCTCCTCTATTCAAATTATGAGGATACTCTAAATCATCTGTATCACTTTATCCACTTTCACCCAATAATATCATCTTCTATATCCCTGGCTTCAGAGAAGGAAAAAAAATCCACATCAGTTTGTATCTTTGTTTGTTTTGGGGGTCTTCCTGTAGCAACATTTGGCCTGGAATTCAAATTTTAGACCAGGCTGGAGTCCATATCACAGAGACCCACCTGCCTCTGCCTCCTGAGAGCTGGGATTAAAGGCATGTGCCTCCATGATTGGCTTTTTAAATTTTTTTTTTTACCTTTTCTTTATTTTTTGAGGTTATTTATTTTTCATTCAAAAAACAGATTACTGGCTGATTGCTTGCTTGCTTGATTTTGTATGTGTTTCTGTGTGGGTCTATACCATGTATGGATGGGTACCCTATTAGAAAGAAATCTTAATCCCTGTGATTCCCTATCAAGCCTGTCATTCTTCCATTTTTCTCTCATGTTACAAGTAATTATGTGTCTGTAGATTATCTGAGGGAAATGGGTTCTTCTTGAACCATTAATATGAATTCAGGACTTGGTAAATATAATAATTGGTCTATACTCAATTTCACTATATTCCAAGTTTCTAAAATCTGACAAATCCCATAATCTCAAAATGTAACACTAAACTAGAAGGAAAAAGTTACATGAAAAGATTTTAATTAGAACAAAACTTTTATATGAACTTAGTAAAAAAAACATGAACAAAACAATGATTTTGAGCTATAAATCAGGTTCTGGCTAGCCAAATCCTCATGTTTTCTCCTTATTTCTGTGGCAACTTTGAATTGTACTGTACTTCAACTATCTGGTTCTAAAAATTAAATTTTTGCAATATAGGCATCATTTAACCTAGGTTTAGAGACTGTGTGTAAAAAGCTCAGCTGAAGAACTACAGGGAAGAACATAATCAAAACCAAAGATGGCTTTTAAGAAAGTTGATGTTGCTGGGTATGGTGGTGCATGCCTTTAATCCCAGCATTTGGGAGATGGAGGCACACTCTTCTTTCTGAGCAGTTCTCACTGGTCTGCAGTTGGTCAAGCAGCCTAGGCTGAGCAGGCCTCAGGAATCCCTTCAGCCTCCCCAATGTTCAGGTTTCATGAGTGTACACCACACCTGGCTTTTTTCATATGGGTTCTGGGGACTGAACTCATGTCTTTGTGTTCCAAGGCAAGCACTTTACCAACTGAGTTATCTTCCCAACCATGCTTCTACTTATGAAGTAGAAGCACACCACACCTACAAACTCCCATACCCAAATACAAAGAATTTATTTAATAATCTGTGATCAGATAGGCATTCATTACTGAGTGTCAGCTAAATCTTAATCATTCTGCTGGTACTTTGAAGTAGTAAAATTATCCATATACTCAAAATGAAAAACAATGAAGCCAAGCATGGTGGTATATGTTTATAATTTCAGCACTGGAAAGGCAGATGCAAGAACTCAAGTCTCAGGCCAGCCTGGACTTTGTAGAAAGACTCAAAAATCAAGCAGCCACTGAGGTGGCTGGCACCTGTAATTCCAGCACTTGGAAGGCTTGAAGCAAAAGGACTGCCACAAGTTGAAGGCAAGCCTGGGGTACAGATGAGTTCCAGAGTGAGTTCCAGAACAGCTTGAGCTACAGAGTGAGACTATCTCAAGGCAACCAAGCAACCACAAGAAAAACAAACACACCAAACTCAAAACAAACAAACAAACAAAAAAAAACAGCTGGGCGTGGTGGCGCACGCCTTTAATCCTAGCACTTGGGAGGCAGAGGCAGGCGGATCTTTGTGAGTTCAAGGCCAGCCTGGTCTACAGAGTGAGTTCCAGGACAGCTGGGGCTACAGGGAGACCCTGTGTCGAAAAGACCAAAAAAAAAACAACCTTAAAACTTAGAACAGTTAAATAATTTACTCGAGATTTTAGAGATAGGAAATACAGGTCCAAGACATATCACCTATGACTTCATGGGCTAAAAACTTTCTTCTAGATCACAAGAAATCTTAAGTATCTATGTATGCTATAATATGGAATAGAAATAAAGAAGCTGGGCATGAGAGCATACACCTCTAATTCCAGCACTGAGGAGGCTGAGGCAAGAAGATTTTGAGTTCAAGGCCAGTATGTGTGACTATATGTCTGTCAGGCCAGCCTGGGCAACAGAAGAGATCCTGCTAAAAAGAAGTGGGGGCAGAGAGAGAGTGTGGGCAGGGTGTGGGGTCACCACATAGAAAACAGCAAGTTTTAGTTTTAGAAGCCATCATCAACAAATTATAATCTTTTTTGGTATTTTTTTTTTTTTTTTACAGGGTCTCCCTTTAGTCCCAGCTGGCCTAGAGCTCGCTATGTAGACCAGAACTGTCTTGAACTCACAGAGATCCACCTGCCTCTGCCTCCCGAGTGCTGGAATTAAAGGCATGTGCCACCATGCCTGGCAACAAATTATATCTTTAACAGTACGAAGCATAAGAAATACAATGATTTGTAAAAGGTTTCTAAATATAAAAAATTTCATCAAATAAGATGTAAATTTTAGGATTTTTATAGGAGATTTTAGTAGACATGTAGGTACTTTAAAGTTCAGAGAAGTAATTTCTTCAAGGTCACATATTTGTGACCTAAAGTACCTAAAATTAAACTCTCTAGCTAAAAAAAATAAATAAATACCCCAAATCTCTAATTGGTACTGACTCCTAACAAAGTTAATTGTTGACGAGAAATTAGAAAACACTTTTTTTTTAATAGAGGGAAGATTTCTCAGTGTTTAGAGCACTGGCTGCTCTGGCACAGGACCCATGTTGGGTTCCCAGCACCCACATAGCTAACAAATGTCCATAACTCTAATTTCAGGGGATCCAATGCCCTCTTCTGGCCTCTGTAGGCATTTCATGGCATGAGTGAACTTATATATAGTCAAAACATTCATACACATTAAAAGAAAGAAAAATTAATGAAAAAAAAAACAAAACCTCAATGCCAGGAATGGACTGTCTCCCTAGATGCACTGAACAGGTCACAGACCCTCAGCCTCAATGCCAGGAATGGACTGTCTCCCTAGATGCATTGAACAGGTCACACAGACCCTCAGACCTCAATGCCAGGAATGGACTGTCTCCCTAGATGCATTGAACAGGTCACACAGACCCTCAGACCTCAATGCCAGGAATACACTGTCTCCCTAGATGCATTGAACAGGTCACAGACCCTCAGACCTCAATGTCAGGAATGGACTGTCTCCCTAGATGCATTGAATAGGTCACAGACTCTCAGCCTCAATGCCAGGAATGGACTGTCTCCCTAGATGCATTGAACAGATCACAGACCCTCAGACCTCAATGCCAGGAATGGACTGTCTCCCTCGATGCAATGAACAGGTCACAGACCCTCAGACCTTAATACCAGGAATACACTGTCTCCCTAGATGCACTGAACAGGTCACAGACCCTCACCCTCAATGCCAGGAATGGACTGTCTCTGTAGATGCATTGAACAGGTCACAGACCCTCAGACCTCAATGCCAGGAATGGACTGTCTCCCTAGATGTGTTGAACAGGTCACAGACCCTCAGACCTCAATGTCAGGAATGGACTGTCTCCCTAGATGCACTGAACAGGTCACAGACCCTCACCCTCAATGCCAGGAATGGACTGTCTCCCTAGATGCGTTGAACAGGTCACAGACCCTCACCCTCAATGCCAGGAATGGACTGTCTCCCTAGATGCATTGAACAGGTCACAGACCCTCAGACCTCAATGCCAGGAATGGACTGTCTCCCTCGATGCAATGAACAGGTCACAGACCCTCAGACCTTAATACCAGGAATACACTGTCTCCCTAGATGCACTGAACAGGTCACAGACCCTCACCCTCAATGCCAGGAATGGACTGTCTCTGTAGATGCATTGAACAGGTCACAGACCCTCAGACCTCAATGCCAGGAATGGACTGTCTCCCTAGATGTGTTGAACAGGTCACAGACCCTCAGACCTCAATGTCAGGAATGGACTGTCTCCCTAGATGCACTGAACAGGTCACAGACCCTCACCCTCAATGCCAGGAATGGACTGTCTCCCTAGATGCGTTGAACAGGTCACAGACCCTCACCCTCAATGCCAGGAATGGACTGTCTCCCTAGATGCATTGAACAGGTCACAGACCCTCAGACCTCAATGCCAGGAATGGACTGTCTCCCTAGATGCATTGAACAGGTCACAGACCCTCAGACCTCAATGCCAGGAATGGACTGTCTCCCTAGATGCATTGAACAGGTCACAGACCCTCAGACCTCAATGTCAGGAATGGACTGTCTCCCTAGATGCATTGAACAGGTCACAGACCCTCAGACCTCAATGTCAGGAATGGACTGTCTCCCTAGATGCATTGAACAGGTCACAGACCCTCAGACCTCAATGTCAGGAATGGACTGTCTCCCTAGATGCATTGAACAGGTCACAGACCCTCAGACCTCAATGCCAGGAATGGACTGTCTCCCTAGATGCATTGAACAGGTCACAGACCCTCAGACCTCAATGCCAGGAATGGACTGTCTCCCTAGATGCATTGAACAGGTCACAGACCCTCAGACAATCCTGCCCCTGCCTGCTCTACTGGAACTTAGTCCTCTCCTGCACGGCAGCACTCTGCTGGAACTTAGTCCTCTCCTGCACAGCAGCACTCTACTGGAACTTAGTCCTCTCCTACACGGCAGCACTCTGCTGGAACTTAGTCCTCTCCTGCACGGCAGCACTCTACTGGAAATTAGTCCTCTCCTGCACGGCAGCACTCTACTGGAACTTAGTCCTCTCCTGCATGGCAGCACTCTACTGGAACTTAGTCCTGTCCTGCATGGCAGCACTCTACTGGAACTTAGTCCTCTCCTGCATGGCAGCACTCTGCTGGAACTTAGTCCTCTCCTGCACAGCAGCACTCAACTGGAACTTAGTCCTCTCCTGCATGGCAGCACTCTACTGGAACTTAGTCCTCTCCTGCATGGCAGCACTCTGCTGGAACTTAGTCCTCTCCTGCATGGCAGCACTCTACTGGAACTTAGTCCTCTCCTGCATGGCAGCACTCTACTGGAACTTAGTCCTCTCCTGCATGGCAGCACTCTACTGGAACTTAGTCCTCTCCTGCATGGCAGCACTCTACTGGAACTTAGTCCTCTCCTGCATGGCAGCACTCTACTGGAACTTAGTCCTCTCCTGCATGGCAGCACTCTACTGGAACTTAGTCCTCTCCTGCATGGCAGCACTCTACTGGAACTTAGTCCTCTCCTGCATGGCAGCACTCTACTGGAACTTAGTCCTCTCCTGCATGGCAGCACTCTACTGGAACTTAGTCCTCTCCTGCATGGCAGCACTCTACTGGAACTTAGTCCTCTCCTGCATGGCAGCACTCTACTGGAACTTAGTCCTCTCCTGCATGGCAGCACTCTACTGGAACTTAGTCCTCTCCTGCATGGCAGCACTCTACTGGAACTTAGTCCTCTCCTGCATGGCAGCACTCTACTGGAACTTAGTCCTCTCCTGCATGGCAGCACTCTACTGGAACTTAGTCCTCTCCTGCATGGCAGCACTCTACTGGAACTTAGTCCTCTCCTGCATGGCAGCACTCTACTGGAACTTAGTCCTCTCCTGCATGGCAGCACTCTACTGGAACTTAGTCCTCTCCTGCATGGCAGCACTCTACTGGAACTTAGTCCTCTCCTGCATGGCAGCACTCTACTGGAACTTAGTCCTCTCCTGCATGGCAGCACTCTACTGGAACTTAGTCCTCTCCTGCATGGCAGCACTCTACTGGAACTTAGTCCTCTCCTGCACGGCAGCACTCTACTGGCTGAGACACTCCCCACCAATCACAATGCTTTTAATGCTAAAAACCTATGAAAGGTAATAATTTTTATAAAATTAAAGTTTTATGAAAATAAATGAATCCACTTACCTAGTATTTAGATGAGGCTCTAGTATCTCACGAACATGCTCAGGAAATCTCTTCCACAGCTGATGACCTGAACCATTCCTCTGCATCTCTCTACAGTCATAAATGGAAAGTAATTCCTACAAATACATATTTTAAATTTGTAAGTCCATAGTGAAACAGGTAAGTTAAAACTTTTAGAGATCTTAACTCCCTTAGGACATTTATTTCAATACTTTAAACCATTTAGGAAACTTACTTTCAATGCTTTAAACCATCTAGGAAACTTACTTAAGGTAAGTTCATGCAAAATAGACACTGAAATATGAAATTAAAAACTATTTTGAGGAAAAAAATTAGAACTTGCTATGTTTTCAAAATCATAGTCCTTGGTAATTTTCTTTTATTACTGAGAACTGATCCCATGTACATATACTAAGCATCCACCGTAATCATCCTGGATTCTGAGTATATGATTTCTTTTATTTTTATTTTTATTTTTTTTTGGTGTTTTCGAGACAGGGTCTCCCTGTAGCCCCAGCTGTCCTGGAACTCACTCTGTAGACCAGGCTGGCCTCGAACTCACAAAGATCCTCCTGCCTCTGCCTCCCGAGTGCTAGGATTAAAGGCGTGCGCCACCACGCCCGGCATATGATTTCTTTTAAATTATAATGAGAGCAAATATAAATTCGAGAGTGCCAAAACCCAAGACATCGTAACTCCCAGATAAGATATTGAGCTTAAAATCTCAAAAATAAAGGGCTAGAGAAATGAATCCTTTTGCAGAGGACTTGGCTTCAGTTCCCAGCATCAGGTTCATCCCAACATGGAGGCTAAGAACTGTCTCAAACTCCAGTTCCAGGGAATCTGGCCTCTGTGGGCATTGCACACATGTGGTACATTTCCATACTTGCAGAAAAAACACTTATACACATAAAATAAAAAGAAAAAAATATTTTTAAATCCTGAAAACAGAAGCAAATGCGAAATAGCAGTTTCCAGCTGGGTGCAGTAGCAGAAGATGCCAGTCACCCCAGCATTAGGGGTATGAGGCCCAAGGATCTCCACAAGCTCGACGCCATGAGTTTGAGATCAGCCAGGGCTATAAAGGAATTCCAAGTCAGCCTGGACTACCTGATGAGACATTTTTACAGATTTTTAAAAGACCAATTTGTTTATTATTCCAAAATTTAATGGTTCTGTTCTTTCATTAAAAGAACAAAACAAGGGGCTGGAGAGATGGCCTAGCGGTTAAGAGCGCCGACCGCTCTTACAGAGGACCCGGGTTCGATCCCCAGCACCCACATGGCGGCTGAGAACCGTCTGAAACTCCAATTCCAGGAGAACTCCAGTTCCAGGGGATTCCGAGACCCTCTTCTGAACTCCGCGGCATTGCACGACACGGGTACACAGACCTGCATGCAGACAGTACATTCATACACATACAGAAATAAATAAAATTAATAAAAAAATAAAAAAAAAGAACAAAACAAATAAAAAGAACAAATCAAAACAAACAACTGGGCATTGGGGTACATGCCTGCAATTCCAGAATTCAGGAGGCTGAATTAGGACTGCAAATTTGAGGCCAGCCTGAGATACATAATAAAACCCTGTTTCAGAAAGCCAAGAAAACAAAAGGGTCTACGTGAGGAAAGGATTTTATGGATGAGGAAAATTCACTGTCACTTGTATCCATCTTTGAAATAAGCCAAATAGCCAGTGGGGGTGCACACCTTTAGTTCCAGCTCAAGAGACAGAAAGAGGAAGAGATCTATGTGAGTTTGAAGACAGCCTGGTCTACATAGTAAGTTCCAAGCCAGCCAGGGTTGCATACTTAGGCTTTGTCTCAAAAACACAAACAAAACTCTGTGAGTTCCAGACCAGCTGGGGCTAAGGGAGACCCTGTCTCAAAATTAAAAACAAAAACAAAAAACCCAAAACAACAACAACAACAACAACAACAAAAAACCCCCCCACAAAACAAAGGCTAGAAAGATGGCCCAGCAGCGAAGAGCACTGGCTGCTCTTGCAGAAGACCTGGGTTAAGGTATTATACTTGCTGTCTCATGCTACTTGTTCTTTCCTGTTCTACTATTTTTCTAAAATTTCTAAAATGTAAGTAATATCAGGCAAAGTATATACTTTATGCTTATACTCAGTGTTTTCTTTTCTTTACTTATTTTCTAAGGGATTCACAATATAAGAGCACAGTTGTTTTCAGGTCACATTGATGTTGCTCAGTTTGCCATACAATTAGGTAATTGGCACTAGCATCCACAGGTGAGGGATTCCATTCATCGTTTGTTTTTCTGGGACTGTGTTACTTCACTTAACATGATATCTTCTAGTCCCATCCATTTACCCGCAAAGTTCATTATGTCATCTTTCTTTACCACTGCATAGAACTCCATTGTGTAGATGTACCACATTTTCTCTATCCACTTGTCAGTTGAGGGGCACTTGGGTTGGTTCCAGTAACTTGCTATTGTGAAGAGAGCCGAAATAAACATGGCCGTGCATGTATCTCTGCGGTGGTGTGAGTCTTGTGGGTACATATCCAGGAGTGGTATGGCTGGGTCAGGTGGCAAGTTCATTCCAAGTCTTCCGAGGGTTCTCCACACTGCTTTCCATAGTAGCTGTACGAGTTTACATTCCCACCAGCAGTGGATGAGTGCTCCCCTTTCCCCACAACCTCTCCAGCACTTGGTATTATTTGTTTTCTTGATCCTAGCCAGTCTTATTGGAGTAAGATGATATCTTAAAGTGGTTTTAATTTTCATTTCCTTAATTATTAGCGACAATGAACCCTTCTTTTGTGTGTGGCTTCTTAGCCTCAGCCATTAACAGCTGCACCATCCCCCTAGCCCAGATGTTGAACACTTTTTAAGATGTTTCTCAGCCATCTCAAATTCCTTACTTGTAAAGTCTTTTCAGCTCTTTGCTCCATCTTTTAAATGAGTCATTTGTTTTCTTTCCTCTTTGTTTTTTGAGTAGTTTATATATTCTGGAGATCAATGCTTTGTCAGATTTATCTGCAGTGGAGGTTTCCTCTCACTCTGTGGGTTTTCTCTTCACTTCCTTGTTTCTTTTGATGTACATAAGCTTTTGAGTTTAATGAGGTCCTATTTGTCAATTGTCAACCTTAATTCTTGCGCAGCTGCTGTATGATTTAGGAAGTCTTTTCCTACACCTATGTCTTGTAAGGTGCTGCCAACTTTTTCTTCTATCACCTTTAGAGTTTGGGGTTTCAGGTTGAGGTATTTGATCCATCTGGAGTTGACTTTTGTACAGAGGAAGAGGTAGGGGTTTAATTTCATTCTTCTACAAGTGGTGATCCAATTTTGCCAACACCACTTGCTGAAGATGCTGTCTTTCCTCCATTGTGTCTTCTTGGCCCCCTTGTCAAATATGAGGTGGCTGAAATTGTATGTGCTCAAGTATGGATCTTCAGTTTTGTTCTACTGGTCAACAGGTCTGTTTTTGTGCCAGTACCAAGCTGTTTTTATGACTATAGCCCTGTAGTATAGTTTATAGTTTGAAGTCTGGTATCGAGATCCCCCCCTGTATTGCTCTTTTCACTCAGGGTTGCCTTGGCCATTCGGGGTCTTTTGTTTTTCCAAATGAAATTAAGGACTTTTTTTTTCCAAGCCTGTGAAGAAACTCTTGGGGATTGCATTAAATCTATACAAGAGTTTGGGTAGAATCGATACTTTTACATTAATTTTCCCAATCCATGAGCATGGGAGGTTTTTCCATCTTCTGATGTCTTCTTCAATTTCCTTCTTCTGGGGTTTAAAGGTTTTTTTGTAGAGATCTTTGGTGTCTTTGGTTAGGTTTGTTCCTATTTTATTGTATTTTATTGTTTTTGAGGCTATTGTGAGTGGGAAGGTATCCTTGAATTCCTTCTTCAGTTGCTTGTTGTTGGTGTAAAGAAAGGCTACTGGGGCTAGAGAGATGGCCTAGCAGTTAAAAGTGCTAACTGCTCTTGAAGAGGACCTGGGTTTGATCCCCAGCACCCACATGGTGGCTGAGAACCATCTTTAGCTCCAGTTCCAGGGGAATCCGACACCCTCTCTGACCTCTACAGCACTGCACAACACGGGTACATAAACTTACATGCAGACAGTACATTCATCCACATACAATAAATAAAAATAAAGGCTACTGATTTTTCTAAGTTAGTTTTGTATCCTGCCACTTTACTGAAGCTCTTAATCATTTCTAGTTTTCTGGTGGAGTTTTTAGCAACCCTTAGGTAAACAATCATATCATCAGCAAATAGGGATAGCTTGACTTCCTCTTTTCCAATTAGTACTCCTTTAATTTCCTTTTCTTCCTTATTGCCCTAGTAAGTGTTTCAAGCACTATACTGAAGAGGAGTGGTGACAGGAGGCAGCCTTGCTGAGTTCCTACCTTTAAAGGGAATGTTTCTGTCATTTCCCCATTTAGGATATTTGCTGTGGGTTTCCTGTATATGGCTTTGATTACATTGAGGAATGATCTCTCCCATCCAATTCCCTCTAGGACTTTAAGCATGAAGGGATGCTGGATTTTGTCAAAGGCTTTTTCCGTGTCAATTGAGATGATCCTGTGTTTTTTGTCTTTCAGTCCATTTATATGTTTTGTCATCTATATTGATATTTGTATGTTGAACCATCCCTGAATCCCTGGTATGAATCCAACTTGGTCATGATGTACGAGCTTCTTGATGTGGGTCTGTATTCGATTTGCAAGTATCCTGTTTAGAATTTTAGCATCTGTGTTCATTAATGAGATGGGTCTATAGTTCTCCTTTTTGGTTCTTTTTGCCTGGTTTTGGTATTAGGTATTAGAGTGATGCTGACTTCATAGAAGGAATTTGGGAGAATTCCCTCTGTTTGTATCCTTCTAAACAATTTGAGTAATAACAGTTGTAAGGCTTTTTGAAATGTTTTATAGAATTCTGCTGTGAAACCATCTGGGTCTGGGCTTTTTTTAGTTGGGAGGTTTCTTATTACATCTTCAATTTCTTTCATATATTATGGGTCTGTGTTCAAGCTGTTTGATCTCTTCTTGGTTTGATCTTGGTGGTTCCCAGGATTTTTCAGAGTATTCATTCCATGTTCTCTCTAGGTTGTCAAAACTTAGTAGAGTAACAGGTTTTTGTAGTATTCCTCGTATGATGTTTTCCGGATCTTTTCATGTCTTTGTGGCTTTTTTCCCTTTCATCACGACTGGTATTGGATTTGGAGTTCCTTCCTGTTTACTTTCTTTTTGGGTTAACTGGGCTAGAGGTCTATTTTTTATTTTTAAGGAAATTTTTTTCATTTATTTTTTTTTTTGTATTGTTTTCTTTGGTTTTCTATTTCATTGATTCTGCTCTGATTTTTGTATTTCTTCCTGTCTGTTTGCGTTTAGGGTTCATCTGTTGTTGCTTTGCCTCTCAAGTGGGTTTTTTGAAGCTGCAGTGTTTCGTTCTTGTTTGTTTATCTGGTGTTGTTTTTTTGTTTTTTTTTTATCTTTTCGCAGACAGGGTCGCCCTGTAGCCCCAGCTGGCCTAAAACTGCGTTTATCACGTTGTGCTCTTTCTTTTTTCTAATGTAGGCACCCAGGGCTATAACTTACCTCTTAGAACTGTTTAACAGTATCCCATAGGTTTTTGTTGTATTGTTTTCATTGTCAATCAGTTCCAAGGAAGCTTTTAATCTTCTTATTTCGTTCTCTGTTCCTCATGACCCATTCATTATTTAGATTGTGTTGTTTAGTTCCATGTGTTCTTGTAGATAGGTAGGGCTTATTCTGGTGCTGATTACTGAACCTTTATTGGCATGTGTAGTCCTGAAAGAAATGCATGAAATTATTTCAATCATTTTGATGTTGGTGGAGGTATTCTTCTGTGTCCCCAGTAATGGGTGGTCGATTTTGATGAATGTTCGTGGGGTCCTGAGTAAAAAGTGTATTTCTCTGGTATTTGGGTGGATTATTTGGTAGAATGTCTGTGAGGTCCATTTATGTATTGTATCATTCAATTCAGTTGTCTTCTGTTTATTCTTTGTACAGGTTGACCTGTACAAAGGGCCTCAGTGGGTCGAGTGAATCCCCTACTATGAGTGTACTGGGGTTAATCTGTGCTTTGAGGTCCTGAGAATGTCTTTATAAAATTTGGTGCACAGAGTTTGTGCATATAATATTCGTGACTGTGAAATCTTGCATGGTTAAATTGGTTCCTTGTTACAGATTAATTGGCTCCTTTGTCTTTCTTTTGCTTTTACTTGAAGTCTATTGTTTTGTTGATATTAAAAAGGAACAACACTGCTTTTCTTCTTGGTACCATTTTCTTGGAATATTTTTCCATGCCATTTCCTTAAGTTTGGTGCTATCTGAGAGTGAGAGGGTTTCTTGCAGACGGCAAATATAGATTTGTTGTTGTTTCCTAATCCAATCTCCCAGTCTAGTCTTTTGATTGGGAGGTTTAGTCCATTTCATATTTAAGGTTAAACTGATAGATGTGTGGTTGCTTTCCTTTCATCTTATTATACCATTCCATTTTTTGGTCTAGGTTTCTACTTCTACAGTTAATGCCTTTTATTATTTCTCTTTCTCGGTGCACTGGAAAGTAGTTGCTCTTTTCTTCTGTGCTTTGAATTGGTTCAAGTATTCTCTGGAAAGGGTTTGGTTTTCAGACATGTATTCTATCATTCCTTGTTTATGTCATGGAAGATTTTTCCTCCCCTCCACAACTATTAATTCGGCATTTTTGCTGGTTAGGTGAGAATCCTCGAGTTGCTGTCATACTATTTGTCCCTTGTTGATAGCATCTGGGGGAATAGTGGTATATTTTGCTGTTGCTCCAATGTTTTTGTTTCATAAGTTTGCCCTGAGAAGTCAGTTGTAATTCTGAATAGGTTTCCCCTTTATATGTAGACTTGTTGTTTTTTCTCTTGTGGCTTTCAGGAATTTTGTCTTTGTTTTGGGGCTTAGAGTTTTAACTGTGATATGGCATGGAGAGTTTCTTTTCTGATCTTGTCTGTCTGGAAGTTTTTATGTGCTTCTTGTATTTGTTGGGTTTGTCTTTTTTAAGCTTGGGGAATACAATTTTCATTCTATTATTGTCTGCTGAAGATCTGATCAAATATCATATCTGCTTGGGATTCTTCTCCTTCCTCTATTCCCTATGATGGCAGAAGCTTTGATCTTTTCATAGTGTCCCACAGTTTCCTGGTTGTTCCCCCACTTTTGTGTAATTTTTAATTTTTCATAATCTTTACTTGAGGTTTTTAGTTGGTTTGTGTTATCTTCCAGGTCTGATTAGTCTTTGTTCTGCTTTCCTCCCATTCTACTTCTGAAGCTTTTTCCTTCCTTGTCCTCTTTGATTGGATGAAGTGTTTGATTTTCCTTTTTTCATTTCGTCTTCTGATTTCTTAGTATTTCAGCTTCCTTTTGGAGCTTCTCAATCTCTTTCCTGTAGCTCTTTGCTTCGGCTGGTTGGTTTCCTTTTCTTTGTCAACATGGGATCTTTTCAGTGTTTCCAACTTCCTTCCAGAGTTTGTCATTGCTCTCTCTCTCTCTAGGTCCTGTCCTTGAGTTTTTCATTCTCTTTTCTTAGTTCTGTGACTTGTTCTTTTGATTTCTTTTTCTTTTGTTTCCTTTGAGTATAGTCCCAATAGTACTTCTAAGATTCTGTGTCCTGGGCCATCCCAGGGGGGATCCCCACTGTAGGAATCTCCCAAAGGCTTGGTAGAGCTTGGTGAGGAATTATCCTGTACTTTTCCCATGTGTCCCCTTCTTCGTGTCCCTGGCATGTGGGTTTCTCTTTGGCCTGTATTCCAGTGTAAATCCCAAATGCCTCTTCAACTGTGTTGAAGGCTTGCTTTGCTTGCCTCCTTCAGATGCCTTCATTGTTTGTTTGATTTTGTTTTTCTCCTTTACTCATTCCTTATGGAGTGTTGACTTATCTAAGTTTTAGGCTTTCTATTGGAAGTCTAACTCATTTTCCCTTTCGTTCTGAAGGTTCCTCGCAAAAGAATTCACTTGGACACTCCCCTCGGCAAATTCTAAGTTGGGGGGGGGGCAGGGGGAGTGTTATGCCTGTACTTTCTGTTTCAGGTGGTCCTGGGAAATCCGGAATCTAAGCTCTGTGTACTCCATACTCAGTTTTTTTTTAAAAAAAAACAAAATGCTTACCAAAAAAAAAAAAAAGTAGCCGAACATGGTAGCACATGCCTTTAATCCCAGCAGAGGCAGGAAGATCTCTGTGAGTTCAAGGGCAGCCTGGTCTACAGAGCAAGCTCCAGGCGAGCTGGGACTAAAGTCAGACCCTGTCTCAAAAATACAAAAAACAAAACAAAACAAAACAAAAAAACCCCTAAAATGGCATATAAAAATGCAGATAAAGAAGTAAATTTTGTGCTCGCTTTGGTAGCACATATACTAAAATTGGAAGGATACAGAGATTAGCATAGCCCCTGAGCAAGGATGACAAGCAGATTTGTGAATCATTTCCTATTGTGTGTGTGTGTGTGTGTGTGTGTGTGTGTGTGTGTGCAGGAGTCCAACCTATATCTTCTCAGGGAGGGAAACTAGAAATGGCTGGCACCATGGTCTGCCAGTGGGCTGGGAGCAGGCGAGTCCGTGAGGACCACGGCCCTTCCCACTGCAGGTGGTGTCTGTGGGGGGACTGGCAGAAGGGCATCCAAGGGGAGCTATTTCCACTCCAGTGAGTAGAACGTTTGGAAGTGGTGGAAGGTACTATGCCGGAGGCTACAACAGCCAGGGAGCGATTCAGGTAAACCTCCTTATGCTGCTTCAGCAGGAGTGGACAAGGAACTGAAGTCGAAGTGGGGAGTCCAAGTCCTCTGCTGTGTCCTTCCATGGGCTCCTGGCTGAAAACAAAGTGATGGCTGAAGAGAGTCCCCCAGATGAATGGGAGTGCAGGCGACACCAGGCCCCCAGCCTCTCTGAAAGTGCCTTGAACAGTGACTGAGACGGGCAGAACAAATCCTGCACTGAGTACAGACAGCGCCTGCTGCAGGGAGGCTGCTCTGGAGGCAGCTGTCTTAAATAAAGAAGAGTAAACTTATTTATTTATTTATTTATTTATTTATTTATTTATTTATTTATTTTTGGTCTTTTTCTTTTGAGACAGCGTCTCCCTTTAGTCTCAGCTGGCCTAGAGCTTGCTATGTAGACCAGGCTGGCCTTGAACTCAGAGAAATATGCCTGGCTCTGCCTCCTGAGTGCTGGGATTAAAGACGTGTGCCACCACACCCAGCCTAAGATGGTTCTCAGCCGCCATGTGGGTGCTGGGATTTGAACCTGGGTCCTCTACAAGAGCAGTCAGTGCTCTTAACCGCTGAGCCCACTCTCCAGCCTGCAAAACATTTTTTATAGAGGGTGAAGAATGTTGGAAGGATAAGGATTTAGGAATATCTGGAGAGAAAGAGAGTTTGCAGTTATGTGCATTTTGTCCTTTCCGTAAGAGAAAAATGAGGACTTTGGAAATTCAGATCCCTCTTTGTTATCAGAGATCTAAACAACACATTTTTAGTTTCAACCAGTTGTAGTCAAAATGCTACAATAAAACAAAAAAGAGAAAAAGAATGAAGAGCATTGACTCCCACACTTAAAATGAAGTACACAAAGTTTAAAATGATTATGACAGCCAGATGTGGTGGCGCACGCCTTTAATCCTAGCACTTGGTCTACAGAGTGAGTTCCAGGACCGCTGGGACTACAGGGAGATCCTGTCTCCAAAAGACCAAAAAAATAAATAAATAAAAAATAAATAAATAAATAAAATGATTATGACAAAAGCGTAGAGTTGTGTTTCTTAAACTATAAAGAAAACAAATTTTGGCAGTCTTTAAGTATATAAAGCTTAAAATATAATTTTTAGCATCTGGCACCATATATATGCCATTATATTTGATTTTTGGATTACTGTTTCACAATGAAGCTTTGTTTAAGGCTTTGATTTTTTTCATGATTGTGAAAGAAATAAGGTACAACCACAGTTTTTCTTTCTTAAATTTTATCACTGTTGATGTGGTTCTTTTGTGTTAAAAAAGTGCAGCTACCAAAACTAAAAGAAATTATAGGGTAATATTGCCGTTCTGCTAATTTTAAATATACAGTACATCATATGTACTTTATAAGCAAGTTAAATGGAGATAAAGTTGAAATCACAGAAGATGCAAATGACCTTTCAAAATCAACACAGTGTGTTCTGAAACTTAGTGACTAATACCATGCAACTGAGATCAATGAACTATGTGGTTTTGAATCATATGTAGACCATTAGTATTACTATTTGAGCTAAACTTCTGCATGGTTCATAACGTTTTAAAGCGTGTAGTTAATATTATGCATGTTATTGTCCTTTCTTCCATTCTTACTGGTATGTGTCCATTTGCAAAAACAAAAATGCTAATAATCAGCACTAGTCCTATAAAAGATGTTAACTGTTTAGTCATGACTGATCTTGTTCTAACCTTAAAATTTTGTGATCATTGACCTCTGTTGCATTTATTCTAAATCCCCCAAATTATCTAGCCGTCTGGAATACCTACATTACCCTGGTGTACTCACTGCTGTATGCGTTATTGTTCTTTGTTGCTGTTTTATGCCCTCATATTAGCAAAATATGAAATTCTGTGAAGAAAAAAAAGAAACCTTTGATCTCAAAAAACCCCCACCCCATTCTGTAGCAGGAAATAAATTGCTTGTTCTTGAGAACCTTACCATCAAGAATTTAGTAGAAGGTATACTTCTATCATTTCGATGTTTTTGTTAGTATTTGCAAACAATGTACTTTGAATCAGAATCACTAATCGTTTCACATACTTCCGATGCTCTTCATCACATTAGTGATCAGAAATGAGGTGTAAATCCCCAGCCCCTGCCCGCAAGAGCCTAGCAGGATATTACTGTAAGTTGAAGGGAGTTCTGTCCTAACTCATGGATAGTGAAGAATGAACTGCTGTTGGGTCTGATTGACTGTTGCTGGATTGTGGTATGGTGTATCCAGAGGCTATTGAATGAAACTTACAATACTTAATAAAAATCTTTACTCTTTTAGTATTAAAAAAAAGAAGTAAATTTCATTAAAATCTTGTTTGAATCCAGCCTTCTCTAATGCTTGGTAAAGTCCCTCTAAAAAAAGCCCTCTTGGGCCTGTAAGATGGCTCTGTGGGTAAAGATACCTGCTCCCAAGCCTGACAGCAACAACCCAAGACAGATCCCCAGAACCCACACGGTGTAAAGAACTGACTCCAGCAAGTTGTCCTCTGACCTCCATATGTGAACCACATGCCTACACACACAAATAATAACAAACAAAAATAAATGGAAAAAAACAGAAAAATAAAAGAAGCTTCTTAACTTCTATTAACAGACTTAGAAGATGATTAAAAAAAAAAGATCAGCGATTCTCCTTTTGATTTCAGGAATACTTACACTGTACAAAACATGCTTAAAGTTATAGATCTTGCTTTAAATTTCATAGAGAAAACAGAAGTGGTTAGGACACCTTCAAACCTTTGATTCTTGCAATCTATACAAATCTGGTACTTGTACCCATATGAACTAATTCTTTTTGTTTTTAAAAAATTATTCTTGTTTTGCCTGCATGTATGTGTTTTCATGTCATGCAATGCCTGAAGAGGCCAGAAGAGGGTGTCAGATCCCCTGGAACTGGAGTTATGGATGGTTACTGGCAGCCATGTGGGTGCTAAGAACTGAAGCCAGGACTTCTGCAAGAGCATCCAGAGCTCTTAACCACTGAGCAATCTTGCCAGCCTCCCTTTTCATTTTTTTAAAGATATATTTATTTTTATGTGCATGTGTCATGAACCTGCATGAGTTTATGTGCATTAGGTGCATGCAAGTGCCTCTTGGAAGCCAAAAGAAGGCATTGGATCCTTTGGAACTGGAGTTACAGGTGGTTGGGAGCTGCCCAGTGTGGTGTTGGGAACCAGGCCCAGGTCCTCTGCAAGAGCAAGTGCTCTTAAGACCGACCACTCCAGCTCCTAACATGCTTTCATTATTGTTAAAACAATGTGACTTGTTCTTAAAGAGCTTTTAATTTGTTCCTGTCACCTGCAGGGTCTTATGGATCTCAGGATCACCTCAAACTCAATTTAGTGAGGATGATCTTGAACTTATAATCATTTTGCCTCTACCTCCTAAGTGCTGGGATTACAGGTATGAGCTATCATGCCCAGTTTATATACAGTGCTGGGGATCCAGGCCTTCATGAATGCATTTATTCTACCAACAGAACTTCACCTCCATCCTGTTCTTGGTGTTTTATTTTGTTTTTGGTCTCCCTATAGCCCCAGTTGGTCTAGGACTCCTCACTATATAGACCAGGCTGGCCTTGAACTCAGAGATCTGCCTGCCTCTGCCACCCAAGTGCTAGGATTAAAGGCATGCACCATCATACCTGGCTATCTCCTGTTCTTAATGATGGAGAAAACTTCTGTTTCTTATGCTATATTCCATAGCTCTTTACCCACTTAAAATGTTTATCAGGATTGGGGGTATAGTTCAGTGATAGAATGTATACTCAGCATTCATACCAATACCCCAAAATAAAACAAAATATTTCCTCAATTCTCTTCTACAATACCAGTACCTCCTTTCTGATGACTTGTTCCAGCTAACACAGACATACTGCCATTTTCCCTATTTTATTCTTCTTTCTGTCCCAGCTTCTCTCATTCTTCTCTTGTGCTTGATAGTAAAATTCCTCAAGATTTTTTTATAACTTCTCTCTTACTGTATTGTTCTTTTTTTTTTAATTTTTTAAAATTTATTTTTGTATGTGTATGAATGTACTGTCTACATGTAGGTTTGTGCACCTGTGTCGTGCAATGCCATGGAGGTCAGAAGAGGGTCTCGGATTCCCCTGGAACTGGAGTTCTCCTGGAATTGGAGTTACAGACTATTCTCAGCCGCCATGTGGGTGCTGGGGATCGAACCCGGGTCTTCTGCAAGAGCAGTCGGTGCTCTTAACCGCTAGGCTATCTCTCCAGCCCCCTGCATTGTTCTTAACAAATATTTGAAACTACTCTCTTTTCTCTCTCTCTCTCTCTGTCTCCCTCTTTCTCTCTGAGACAAGGTTCCTCTAAGTTGGTTATGCTGTCCTGGAACTCCTGAGCCTGGTCTAGGCCAGCTAGGAATAAAGGGAGACCCTATCTCAAAAAGACAAAAAAAAAAAAGAAAAGAAAAGCATTTCTTGAGTACAGAATGTATAGTTTTCTTATTAAAATTCATTAAAGGAGCCAGTAATGGATATGGATATTACATGCAAGCATGCTTACCTGAATAGCATAAGCAGCTGAATCTTGCGCTCTGCTGTTATCAGCATATGCAAGGTACGCTCTCGTCAGCTCCATCAGCAGTCCATAGGCAAAGTTTAAGTCTTCTACTCCAGTCTAAACAAAAACAGGAAAAAGATTCAACAATTGATATATAAATTTTCTTAAGGTATAGTGTGCTTTCCATAGTGACCTAACCTAAATAAAGATGGTTAAAATATTAATCCACAGCTAAGAAGCCAAAACCTAAACCTTTTTAGGCTGTTATGAAAGCATATTAGAATTTGTCAACTTTGGAATAGCTCTGGCAATTTGAATTGCTTGTGTTTTAACTAGCAAAAGCAAATTGTAAGGCAGGCAAGATGGCTCAGCTGGTGAAGGCACTTGCCATGCAAAACTGATGACCTGAATTCAATCCCCACCTAAAAGTGAAAGAGAACTGACTCCACAGTGTTTTCCTCTGACCTCCACACACACACACCATGGCACACACCCCCAAATACATCACACACATCACACACACAAAACAAAACTTTAAAAGATAAACTGTATTTATAGCAGTTCCTAAACTCCATTCCGTGAAGCCTGAGAATTACTTGAAAAGCTGTAAGAAGTAACGTCCGTATACACTCTACTCAGATTCCCCATGCATACTAACACAACAAAATTCTAATTTGGGGGGCTAAAAAGATAGCTCAGCAGTTAACAGCATTGGCTGTTCTTGCAGAGGACCCAGGATCAATTCCCATCATCAATATGGTAGTTGACTACCATCTGTAACTTTAGTGCCAGGGGATCTGTTACCTTCTTCTGAGCTCTTTGGGCTTATATACATGCAGCCAATATTCATATACATAAAATAAAATAAACGTTTTCAAAATTTTCCAATTTTGATTGGGAAATCAGTTGCCTTTTAGCAAAGCCCTGAGTTCAATCTCTAGCACTGGAAACAAATAAACAACAAAAACAAGGAAAAATACCAATTAATTTTCAGCTGTACAGATTTCTTTAATGTATACACATTACTAGAATACCCTGTGAGACCAGTTGCCTATGGAAACACTAGCAATTATGTTTATTCATTAATCTTTAGATAATTAATTAGGCCTTTAAGTAGCATCCTAAGTAGGTTAGTAAGCTTTAATTGCAAGAGCAAAATGCATTACATGGGACTATTGCTTTTGGCCAAAGAGTTCTATTTAGAAATAAATTAAGACATTACCTAAAATTTCTGCTCAGAATAAATGGTCACTAAGGATAACTTCATAGCTTTTTTGTTGTTCTTGTTTTTGTTTTGTTTTGTTTTGTTCTTGGTGTTTTTTGAGACAAGGTGGGTTTTTGGTTTGTTTGTTTTTGAGACAAGGTCTCAATATATCTAGAACTTGTTATACAGGCCAGGCTGGCCTCCAACTCAAAGATCATCCTGCCTCTGCTTCCCGAGTGCTAGATTAAAGGGGAGTGCTGCTATGTCTGGCTACGTGGTTCTTTATAAATGGAATATATGAGCCTCAATGAACAGAGATATCTTAACACTGAAATTGCCATAACTTACCACAAATGTAAAACCCTTTCCTTGGGTTTCAGTTGTTGAGAAATCCAATCGACCTGGATCTATTGCTCCCAGTTCTCCTAAACATTCACCACACAGTAAACGAGCTTGAGAGTTTGCATCCTGACAGCCTTTCAAAAGCACCGTCACCAACTGTGAGATAACAGGTTCCACTGTTTCACTATCAGTTGCATATTTTATCAGTTTTTCCTGAAATAAAAGTGGAAAGTTTATATGTAGCTTCTAACAAGCATATATTTAGAAACTAGAAAGCTTAAAAATATTAATATATACAAAATTAAATTCCTGTATCTTCAATCTTTTCAATTATTTTGATAACTTTACATAATATACCTCACGATATGTTCTGTGTGATTAGAGTCATTAAGTATATTTGAAAACCTTAATCACTGATCAATCACTATTATATCAGTACATAAAAATGAGTGACGGTGGGCTGGAGAGATGGTGCAGTCCTCAAGAGCACTGGCTGCTCGATCCCAGTGCAGTAACAAGCACCCACAGAGCAGCTAGCAATCATCCAGAAGTCCTCATAAAAAAATAAAAATGAACAAATTCTAAAAAATAAGACACAAAAAAAGAGTATGACAGACTTATTGAGTTCAGTCGGGTGGTAAAGCACACAAAAATAATTCAAACACATTCAACATGTACATTTACAAGGTCAAAAGAAATGAAGATAAAGGACAATGGAAAGTGTATAAAAGCTCCCGAAAAGGAGAAAATGTGGAAAAAGGCTTAGAGAAGATGATAAAAGAGGTAGGAAAAGAGGTGTCCTTCACCCAAGTTTCTGTGAGGGGTGAGATATCTCAGGCAGCTGCAGTCAAATGAAGGGAAGGAAGCAGGACTAAGCATGAATTCAGAAAGACTTGCCACCTGAAGCCCTGCGGAGACTGGCCTTGTTCTCTCCCGCTGTCATATAATATAATCATATAATATAATCACGCCGAGCCTTGATTCCTAGCCTGCTGTCAAGACACTGTCAAGACACTTAAACGTGAACTGACCCTCCAGGCACGTGTTAGTGATAGTTTGGTCCCCAGCTAGTGGTGCTGTTTTCAGAAACTCTGGGAATTGAACTTTTTTTTTCTTAATGTTTTGGTTGTTAGCCTTAGCCTTTAATGGTCACGCTATCCCTCCAACCCTCTGAAACTCTGAAACCTTTGGAAAGGACACTGTGGTTGGTAAAGGCAGGGACACAGGGGCAAGCCTTTGAGGTTATACCAGCTTCAGGTTCCACCCAAGATTTTTGTTTCCTTGATTATGCGACACAAAGCTGGTGCCACATGCCTCAGCCACTCCTGCACCACTCCAGCCACAAGCCTCTCTACCATGATGGTTGAATCTCCATTGAAACCCTGCCAGGCACTTTGTCAAGGTGATAGGAAAAGTTACTAATGTATAGTTAATGGGTGCAGCTAGCTACTCCACACATCCATTATACAAAGTGTTTTCAGGCCTCGATACACTGTTAATTTCTTAAACTTTGCAGGTCAACTCGGGTATAATTATCTAAAAACGAACTAGTAATCAGTAAGATGACTCAGATAAAAAAACTGCATTTATTCATTTGCTTAGAATAGAAAATAAGAAAAAGATATTTTAGTTGGAAAAGATAAATTCTCAAAAATACTTTAGCTATTTAAAGTCCAGATAAAATTAGTTTTATATTTAGTAAAAAAGTACTAATTCTAAACAATTTTTTTTTTTTTTTGGTCTTTGAGACAGGGTCTCCCTGTAGCCCCAGCTGTCCTGGAACTCACTCTGTACACCAGGCTGGCCTTGAACTCACAAAGATCCACCTGCCTCTGCCTTTCAAGTGCTAGGATTAAAGGCATGTGCCACCAAGCCCGGCTCTAAACGAATTTTTAAGTGAGCCTGAGCTCTTTTATTTAATTAAAAAAATTTTCTGGGCCAGCGAGATGATGCTGCAGCTAAAGGTCTCTAATGCCGAGCTTGGTATCTGAGTTTAATCCACAGGAACCCACATGACAGGAGGAGAAGAGACGACTCCCACAAGTTGTCCTGTGACCCACCTGCATGCACTATGGCATGTGTACCATCCCTAACACGAAATAAATAAATGCAATAAAAATTTAAAAATAAAAATGAAGCCAAGCATGGTGGCACACACCTTTAATCCCAGCATTCAGGAGGCAGAGACAGGCAGATCTCTGTGAGTTCAAAGCCAGCCCTGTCTATATAGTGAGATCCAGGCAAGCTGTGGCTATAAGAAGACTCTGTCTTGTCTCAAAAAAATAAGTAAATTAAAAAAATTTCTTTGGGCAAGAAAGTTTGCTTCCTCTGCTCATCCTCTCCTGCAGTGACTGATAAGAATACTTCTCTGGACTGGAGAGATAGCCTAGCGGTTAAGAGCGCCGACTGCTCTTGCAGAGGACCCGGGTTCGATCCCCAGCACCCACATGGCAGCTGAGAGCTGTGTGTAATTCCAATTCCAGGAAAACTCCAGTTCCAGGGGAATCCAATACCCTCTTCTGACCTCTGCGGCATTGCACGACACGGGTGCACAAACCTGCATGCAGACGGTACATTCATACACATAGAAAATAAGTAAATAAAATAAAAAAATAACGTTTAAAAAAAAAAGAATACTTCTCTTCAGCAGTGAGGACGCGTAGGCCAGTCTGAGTGATCAAAAGCCATGAGAGAGCTGCCTGGCTGCTATCGTCCAGTGTCTCGGCATTTGAGTGGAGTAGAATAGACATCCAGGCTCAGTTTAGCTGCCTCTGATTAGAACTGTGCAAGCTTCCCTAAGAACTATGAGAAGTGGATGCTGGATTTGGGGTGAACATAGCATACTTGGGGAGGATGATTACTGTCTTATGCTATGCTTATTTTATTCCCTGAGGAAACTAGCAGAGTATTATTAAATATATATTAATTTTCCTACTCAGTTTATGTTTAAGGAAATGTCACAAATGGGGGTATTTAATTTCATTTGTAATTCAAAACAACAAAGTCAAATCTTACATATATCATTGAGTTGAAGCTAGAGCTTAATGAATAAAAATTATATTTGACTATAAAAAAAAAGATGTAATTCCCAGGCGTGGTGGCACACGCCTTTAATCCTAGCACTTGGGAGGCAGAGGCAGGTGGATCTCTGTGAGTTCAAGGCCAGTCTGGTCTACATATTGAGTTCCAGGCCAGCTGAGACTAAAGGGAAACCTTGTCTCAAAAAGACCAAAAAAAAAAAAAGTAATTATCAGTGCTAAAGAGATGACTTAGACAGGAGTTGAGCACTTGCTTTGCAAGCATGTGGGCCTGAGTTCAAATACCTAATACATAAAAAAGTGTGGCAAGCCCTAGCACTTGGGAGGCATAGGCAGATGGATCTCTGTGAGACTGAGGCAAGCCTGGCTTACAAAGTGAGTTCCAGGCCAACCAGACCTACAGAAAGAACCTGTCTCAAAAAATAAATAAAATAAAATAAAACAAAATAAAAAGTGGTTGGAATCCCAGCTTTGGGAGGCAGAGACAGGAGGATCCTGGGAGTTCACTGGTCAGCCAACCTAGCCTGAACAGTAAGCTTCAGGATCAGTGAGAGACTATTTTAAAGAATGATAGGGGGCCAGAGAGATGGCTCAGTGTTAAGAGCACCAGGTGCTCTTGCAGAGGACCTGGGTTCAATTCCCAGCACCCACATGGCAGCTAAGAATCGTCTTTAACTTCAGTTCCAGGGGAATCCGATACCCTCTTCTGACCTCTGCAGCATTGCATGTCACGGGTGCACAGACCTACATGCAGATAGTACATTCATACACATAAAAAATAAATAATTAAAAAAAGAATGATAAAGGAAGACACCTCATATCCTCTGATGGCCTCTGCATTTATGTATGCACTCACATACATGTATCTGCACCCACATGTAATACACATGCACACTCACATACATGTATATGCACCCACATTACACATGCACACACATACATGTATATGCACCCACATCACACATACATGTACATGCAACCACATGTAACACACTCACGTACATGTATATGCACCCACATGTAACACGCACACATGCACACACATGTATATGCACCCATGTGTAATGCAAACACGCACATACCTGTATATGCACCCACATCACACACATGTATATGAACCCACATCATATACATACTCACATACATGTATATGCACCCACATGTAACACACACATGTATATGCACCCACATCACACACTCATACATGTATATGCACCCACATGTAACACACTTGACATACATGTATATGCACCCACATCATACACACACCCTCACATATATGCACCCACATCTCTCACACACTCACATGCATATGCACCCACATCATACACCCTCACATTTATGTATATGCACCCAAATGTAATGCACACACACACACACACACATGTATATGTACGCACATGAAACACACATACATGTATATGCACCCACATCACACACACTCACATACATGTATATGCACACACATGCAACACACACAACCCAAAATTAATAAATTCAAAGAAGATGCAGTAGTCTATAGTACCACCATAAAATTATGACCCTTTAAAACAACAGACATTCTCTGGTCCAGATCTCCATCATGGCGCAGGAAAAGGTGAAAAGGAGAATCCCACGCGAGAACTTTGACTTGGCGAGCTCTGCCTCAACATCTGTGTCGGGGAGAGTGGAGACAGATTGACCCACGCAGCCAAAGTTTTAGAGCAGCTCACAGGCCAGACACATGTATTTTCCAAAGCTTGATACACTGTTGGGTCCTTTGGCATCAGGAGATATGGGAAGATTGCCGTCCACTGCACAGTCCGTGGGGCCAAGGCAGAGGAAATCCTGGAGAAACGGCTGAAGGGGCGGGACTATGAGCTAAGAAAAAACAACTTCTCTGATACTGGAAGCTTTGAGGAACACGTTGATCTGGGCATCAAATACGACCCAAGCATTGGTATCTACGGCCTGGACTTCTGTGTGGTGCTGGGTAGGCCAGGTTTCAGCATCACAGACAAGAAGCGCAGGACAGGCTGCATTGGGCCAAACACAGAATCAGCAAAGGGGAGGCCGTGCGCTGGTTCCAGCAGAAGTATGCTGGGATCATCCTTCCTGGAAAATAGAGTCTATCCAAAGGCCAAGAAAATTTTCTCAGAAATGTGAAAAAAAAAAACAAACCAACAGAAATTCTATAAACCCCTGGGATTGAAACTAAAGGGCATCTCATGATTACTGTTTTCAGTCAGATCTGATAATCTAGGTAAAACAAAAGTTATTTCTTCCTCTCAATCTGTGAAGTTTTCAAACAAAAACACCAATCGGTCATCTTTTCTTCAAAGCTCCTAACTCTGTGTGCTGGATAGCTTTAATGTCAACTTGACACACCTGGGTTGAGGGAGCCTCAGTTGGGGAATTGGCTCCATTGGATTGGCCTGTGGCCATGTCTGTACTGTCTTGATGGTCAAGCAGTGTGGGAAGGCCCAGCCCACAAGAGTGGTGCCACCCTGGGCAGGTTGTTGTGTATAAGAAGGTGGGCTGGGCATGAGCCAGTGGAGCAAGCCAGTGAACAGCATTCCTCCATGGCCTGCTTCAGCTCCTGCCTCCAGGTTCCTGCCCTGAGTTCTTGCCTTGGTCTCCCTGAGTGATGAACTGTGACCCAGGAGATGTAAGCTGAATAAACCCTTTCCTCCCCAAGTTGGTGTCAGTCAGAGTGTTTTGTCACAGCAATGGAAGCCAAACTAGAACACTCTGTTAGATTTTCAACCACATCCCCTTCACATACCTGATTTTTATACAGGATCTCCTTCAGGCTGGTGAGAGCATGAGTGCGAACATCCACGTTTTCATGCTGAATTGCTCTCATGGACAGCTGGAGAGTGGTCTGGAGATCGGTACTCTCAGAGGTCTCCTACACAAAGAAACATCAGGCGCTTATTAACTAACTACTTTAATCTTTTGAAAGGCCTGGATTCTCTACAACCAGTTACTATTAAAGTACCTAACTATAACTCAATTAAATAATATTTCTATCTATTCCTTTGCAAAGTATATGTCACTGTCACTAAGTTTTAGGGAAAATTCTTTTTACTGTAAAATTTTTAGAACTCGATATTTTCTTCCAGCTTAATTTATCTAAAATAAAACCTTTTATTTTATTTTATTTATTTCTGTATGTGTATGAATGTACTGTCTGCATGCAAGTCTGTGCACCCGTATTGTGCAATGCAGCGGAGGTCAGAAGAGGGTGTCGGATTTCCCTGGAACTGGACTTCTCCTGGAATTGGAGTTTCAGACGGTTCTCGGCCACCATGTGGGTGCTGGGGATCGAACCCGGGTCCTCTATAAGAGTGGTCAGCACTCTTAACCGCTAGGCCATCTCTCCAGCCCCAAAACTTCTTGATAACAAGTACCAACTCCCCCTAACTTACAGAGACTACATAGTGACATTAAATCAAGTTTATGGACTCTGTAGATAAGTCCACTCAATCCTTTCACTGCTCAAGGTATTCTATTTTCTGCCCTGAAATTCTATGAAATAACAATTCATAGTTTCATAATTTCAGAGTTTGTAAGATTTCAAGACGCTCAGGAATTAAATAGATCTGACATATTTATACTGAATTGTAACACAATAAAATTAGAATTATCCCACAACTTTCTGTCTTCTCTCAGAAAATGTAAATTGATAGCTTCTACTAATGCTAAAACAAAGAAGAATATGTTGCGTATGCTTCTAATCCCAATACTTGGAATGCTGAGGCAGGAAGATCAGAAACTCAAGACCAGCCTCAGCTACATAATGAGTTTGAAGCCAGATTGGACTACAAGAAACTGTCTCAAAACAAAGAAAAAAAAATGAATGAATGAATGAATGAATGAATGAATGTTCCCCCACCCCCCACCCCCAAGTTTTGGATTCATGGTTGCATTATCTAAGTCACCAGGAATTTGCCATCAGAGTGTGATTTTATTATTGCCATTGATTCAGAAGGATTTTTTTTGGCAGGGGGGGGGAGGTGTGTGTGACACAAAGGTTTTACTATGTAGCCATGGCTGGCTGGAACTCATTAGGTAGAACAGACTGGCCTGGAACTGGCAGAGCTCCTCCCCCTCTACTTCTAGAGTACTAGATTATAAGCATGAACCACCACACCCAGTTTTGATTCTAAAGGATCTTTATTCAATGTTCAGGAACAATTTTGTATTTAAGATCTTCCATACCATAAATAAAAAAAAATCAAATACCTTTCTATATTCCTGAAGAACTGCTTTTATCTTTTCTAATTCTGGATGATCAGGTAAAAAATATATTTCATGAAGAAAGTCTTGCACAGCATCCCTAATAGTCGAAATAAAAATAATTATTTGCAAGAATATGAATGTAAGTCAAAAGTTGAACTACTGTTAATTTAATTCATAAAGGCTCTAGGTGATTACTGATATGCCAAAAGAATCTTCTTATACATGTCCAGTGTCTCAGCTGACTTAATACTGGCAATTGAGCTGGCAATAATTCAGTGGTAGAGCTCGTGCTTAGCATGCACAAGGCCTGGGCTCAATCTCCAGTATCACAAAATAAATAAAAATAAACCAATCAATTAATAAAAAAATTAGACTCAGAAAAAGATGTAAGACATGTATGGCAGAATGCATGAACTCTGGTGGGGTGGGGGGCATGGAAAGGGAAATGAGTCTAAATTGGATTGAGAAATGATGTATGAAAAAGTTTAATAACAATAAAAATATATTTTAATAACAGTAAAAAAATTTTTGATTTTTGTTTTTGTTTTTTGAGACAGGGTCTCCCTGTGGCCCTGGCTGGTCTGGAATTCCCTATGTGGATCAGCTTAGCCTTGATCTTGTAGAGGTCCAGCTGCCTCTGTCTCCCAAGTGCTGGGATTAAAGACTTACTTGGCTACCATGCCTGGCTTTACACAACTTTCTAAAAAAAGATTAATTTTAGCCAGGTGTGGTGGTGCACGCCTTTGATCCCAGCACTTGGGAGGCAGAGGTAGGTGATCTCTGTGAGTTCAGGGCCAGCCTTGTCTACATGGGGAGTTCCAGGCAGGCTGGAACTACAGGGAGACCTTGTCTCAAAAAGACAAAAAAATTTATCTTACGAATGTGTGTCTGTGTAGGGGTATGTATGTGTGATTGCAGATGCCTGCAGAGGTCAGAGCGATCAGATCTCCCTGGAGCTGGAGTTACAGGTGGTTGTGAGCCACTATGGGTGTGCTGAAAACAGAGCTCAGGTCCTCTGAGGAGCAGTATTGCTTTTAACCACTGAGCCATCTCTTCAGCCCCATGTCTATACAACCTTAAGGTTTACTTAATAATTTAATAATTCAATCTTTGCTGAAAATTAAGGTATATACTACATGATTAAAAGTTGAAACTTTCATAATTTAATACTTCAGCTAACCATCAATCTTTTTTGGGGGGGGTCTTTTTGAGATAGGGTTTCCCTGTAGCCCCAGCTGGCCTAGAACTAACTGTAGACCAGGCTGGCCTTGAACTCACAAGAGAGCTGCCTGCCTCTCCCTCCCAAGTGCTACGATTAAAGGCGTGAGCCACCATGCCCAGCTTTTCTTTTTATTTTTTTCAATCTTTAAAAAATTTAATTTTATTTATTTCTGTATGTGTATGAACGTACTGTCTGCATGCAAGTTTGTGCACCCATGTCGTGCAATGCCGCGGAGGTCAGAAGAGGATGTCGGATTCCCCTGGAACTGGAGTTCTCCTGGAATTGGAGTTTTAGACGGTTCTCCACCGCCAAGTGGGTGCTGGGGATCAAACCCGGGTCCTCTGTAAGAGCGGTCGGTGCTCTTAACCGCTAGGCCATCTCTCTAGCCCCTTCAATCTTTTTTAAAAAGCCTAGAGTGACTATAAACCTGGTCAAGAACTTGTGCTGGGTGGTATGTCTTAGGAGAGAAATTACTTCTGTTATTTTGCTAAATGTACAAACTACTTTCTAATACTCATGCCCATATATCAGTGTAGCTCTCACTCCTCATTTGGGAAACTTCTTACTGCAGTGGATGGTGGTCAATACAGAAACTTACAACTACACAAACTATAAGAAATAAGTCACTGTGGAGTGCTTGCTCAGCTCCAAATGGGACATCCATATCAACTCTTCCTTCCAGGCTCAGGGAAGATGACGGAATGGGGTATAAAGATTGTTAAGAGCCAGAGGCTAGGGAGGACTGCTGTGAAACTGCATCTCCAGACATGAGAGGCTAGGGAGGACTGCTGTGAAACTGCGTCTCCAGACATGAGAGGCTAGGGAGGACTGCTGTGAAACTGCGTCTCTGGACATGAGAGGCTAGGGAGGACTGCTGTGAAACTGCGTCTCTGGACATGAGAGGCTAGGGAGGACTGCTGTGAAACTGCGTCTCTGGACATGAGAGGCTAGGGAGGACTGCTGTGAAACTGCGTCTCTGGACATGAGAGGCTAGGGAGGACTGCTATGAAACTGCGTCTCTGGACATGAGAGGGCAGTTGGCTTCATGACCTCACAGGTGCACTCATAAGACCTGCACAAGACCAAGCCAGTCGACATTCCAGGATGGATGGGGGAGGGGCTCACAAAGACCTTCTCCTAGATGAATGACAGCTATTGGCAGCTGATGGCTGCTGGGGTGGAAAGTCAGTTTTCTTCAGGGCTGTGGCCTCTCACAAGTTGTCCATGCTCCAGTGTATGGCCTGTACCATGTGCATATGGACAGTTCTAATTGTACTCAGTGGATTTAAAAAAAAAAAAAAAAAAAAAAGAGAAGATATGAAGTTGGAAGATGGGTGTTGAGGGGGGATCTGAGACAAGTTGAAGGAAGAGGAGGAAGGGATGGATGTGATCAAAACACATTATATACAAATTATATACACGTATGAAATTCTCAATGAAAATAAAATTTAAAACCAAAAAATAAATAAAACTAAACCAAATCAATCAAAAAATTAATAAAAAATTAATGCTGGCAAAAAGCCCCCAAAACTCCACAGGTAAGAAAATCAACC
Organism: Rhizomys pruinosus; assembly: GCA_009823505.1. Lineage (NCBI taxonomy): Eukaryota > Metazoa > Chordata > Mammalia > Rodentia > Spalacidae > Rhizomys > Rhizomys pruinosus. The sequence continues at coordinate 46,027 of VZQC01013514.1, forward strand.
TTGACAGTCTGTTCCACTGATGCCCATGATAAAACATGCACAAACTCATGTATATAGTCCCTTGGTCTTTAATGTGGGTTGAGTACATGAATTCCTCTAGCAAATACACTGTTGTAGAAAATATGTGCTAGCTTCGGCAGCACATATACTAAAATTGGAACGATACAGAGAAGATTAGCATGGCCCCTGCGCAAGGATGACACGCAAAGAAAATACACTGTGGGGAGAAAAAGGCTTAGGCACTAACGAAGTTGAGTAGCTTCCATTTTTGTGCTCTGAGTAACCATGGACACAAAGAGAACAACTCCGACACTGCAGGAAAGGAGTAGTCATTCCAGCTCACCTGCTACTAGCATATGGCCATACCAAGGACCTGTGATAAGACCAACAGAACAACCAACCAGTGGAGCTCAGACTACACTGTGAAGCTAGGAGCACACGGCAGTGGTAAATGTATTTAAGGCACTAAGTTTTGAGTGATTTGTAATAGAGCACTAAGTAGTTGTGCTAGACAGTGTCGGTTGTCAGCTTGTCACACCTGGCTGGAGGAAACCACAATTGAGGAACTTCCTTCAATGGTTTGGCCTGTTGCTATGTCTGTGTAGCATTTTCTTGATGGCTGACAGATGTGGGATGACCCAGCCCTCTGTGAGCAGTGCCATCCCTGGACAGGTAGTCCTGTGTTGTATAAGAAAGCAAAGCCGGGCATGGTGGTGCACATCTTTAGTCCCAGCACTCAGGAGGCAGAGACAGGCAGATCTCTGTGAGTTCAAGGCCAGCCTGGTCTACATAGCGAGCTCCAGGCCAGCTGGGACTAAAAGGAGTCCCTGCCAAAAAAAAAAAAAAAAGAGAGAGTAAAAAGCTGAGCATAGGCTAGAGAAGCAAGGCAGTAACCAGCATTCCTCCACTGTCTGTGCTCCAGTTCCTGCCTTGGCTTCCCTTAATAATGGACTGTGGGCTGTAAGCCAAATAAACCCTTTCTTCCACCAAGGTGGTTTTGCTCAGTGTTTTTATCACAGAAACTAAAAGCAAACTAGGATAGTAGCTAAAACCAATCCCCAAACACAAATTTTCCTAAGAATTTTTGAGGGCCTAGAGACATGGCTCAGCAGTTAGGATTTGGTTCCCAGCACTTATATGGCAGTTAACAACTCTCCATAACTCCAGTTGCAGGGGATCTGATGCCCTCTCTGCCCTTCATAGGCATTGCACATACATGGAGCACATTCATTCATTCATTCATTCACACACACACACATACATACATACACACATACATACATAAATGCAAATAGTCATAGACATAAAATAAAGCTAACAGGATGAAAAAAATGCAAGAACCTAATGTAAGGGAGGCTGGCTCAATGTGAATGCAATAAAATAATACGGAATTCTAGGTAACCAAGGTCAGTTACAGAAAGCAGCGAGTACCCTCCTAGCCATTCTCAGATTCTCTGGTTTAATTGAGAAGAAAGGTAAATCTAGCTTTTCCAATTGAAAACCAGTGAAAAATAACTTAAAATTGCTGACATATTAATAGATGAGTTTCAAATAAACTTATATTGGAAACATCACCACCCATGAAAAACCATCTATTCAATTAGAAGTTATATCCTAACAATTTTAGTTTATTGATAGACTTGAAATTTTTATTTTTTTATTTTTATTTTTATTTTTTTGATCTTCTCGAGACAGGGTCTCCCTGTAGCCCCAGCTGTCCTGGAACTTGCTCTGTAGACCAGCTGGCCTTGAACTCACAAAGATCTGCCTGCCTCTGCCTCCCAAGAGCTAGGATTAAAGACGTGCACCATCACGCCTGGCTAGACTTGAAATTTTTAAAAAGAAACTCCACATTAGCCAGGCATGATGGAGCACACCTTTAATCCCAGTACTTGGGAGGCAGAGGCAGGTGGATCTCTGTGAGTTCAAGGCCAGCATGGTCTACAGAGCGAGTTCCAGGACAGATGGGGCTATAGGGAGACCCTGTATCATAAAGACCAAAAAAAAAATTAACTCCACATTAAAATTTTAAAAAGTAACTCCACATTACCAAAGCAATCCTAATGCTTTGACACAAAGACATGTTTTAAATTTTTCTTGGGGCTGGGAAGATAGTCCAGTTGGTAAAGTGCCTGCCACACAAGCATGAGGATCTGAATAAACCCATGTCTGTAATCCTAGCACAGAAGGGGCAAAGACAGGGGCTGGAGAGATGGCTTAGCAGTTAAGAGCACTGACTGCTCTTGCAGAGGACCCAGGTTCAATTCTCAGTACCCATATGGTCTTTAAGCCGAGCATGGTGGCACACGCCTTTAATCCTAGCACTTGGGAGGCAGAGGCAGGCAGATCTCTGTGACTTCAAGGCTAGCCTGGTCGGTCTACAGAATGAGTTCCAGGCCAGCTGGGGCTATAGGGAGCCTTGTCTCAGAAAAACAAAAACAAAAACAAAAAAAAAAAAGAGAGAGAAAATAATTAATTAATAAGGGGGAGAAAGATTGAGGAAGAAACCTGACGTTCTATATGCATGCACACACTTCTGTACACCTAGGTGCACAAACACCCATACACACCACACATACATACACATAAAAAAGTTATTGCTTTATGATTAATTTCAGTTACAATACCTGTTTTCAATGATAAGGTAATGAAATATAGTGGCAGTTTCTTTAGGCTGCGTGTAGATGAGAGGAAGCAGTGCTACAATCACGTGGCTGAGCAGGGGGCCTAGGTAAGCGTGATCCAGGCACCGAACAAAGCAGTCCCATGCTCTATGTGGGGAAAAAAAGAACACACATTTGTATATTTGTAAAGTACTATCAATTTGTTATGAGCTGGTAATGACATATACATATAACAGAGTAAAAGGCACCTTCAAAAATCAGATTTCCAAGTTACATTAAATCAGGGAAAAAAAACCCAACAAGGTGAAAAGAGTATTTGGGGCAGGATTGATACAAAAAATGTTACATGTTGTATTTATACATTTGCTCACACAATCCATGAGTAATGATAACACAACTTCAAGACTTCTTAACTCCACAGTGGTGCAAATGTGCCCCATTTACAGAAAATCTATGTCGAGGCTCAATCTGGAGATGCCGTCTTTACTCTGAGCACTTGAGGTAAAGGCAGGAAGATCAGGAGTTCAAGGTCATCTTTTGATGTACAGTGAGTTCAAGGACAGAATGGGGTATCTGAAACTGTCAAATGAATGCAACATTTAAAAAACTGAATTCTGGGGCTAGAGAGATGGCTCAGTGGTTAAAAGCACTGCCTGCTCTTGCAGAAGAATGGGGTCATGTCAAAAGTCAGAGGAGCCAACTTCAATTGGGCTCCCTCCTAGCCTAAGGTCAGGACAATTTAGGTAGTAAAATGAATAGTGATTTTAATGGACTTAAAAATTCACCAAAGAGAGCCAAGCCTGGTAGCATACTCCTTTAACACCAGCACTTGGGAGGCATAGTAAGACCCTGTCTAAAAAAGCGAAAACAAAACCAAAAAAACTGCTACCAAATTTATAAAAATCCATGATACAATAATGTAAGAAAAGAAAAATTTAGCTGGGCGTGGTGGCACACGCCTTTAATCCTAGCACTTGGGAGGCAGAGGCAGGCGGATCTTTGTGAGTTCAAGGCCAGCCTGGTGTACAGAGTGAGTTCCAGGACAGCTGGGGCTACAGGGAGACCCTGTCTCGAAAAGATCAAAAAAAAAAAGAAAAGAAAAATTTCTTGGCAGTTGTTGGGGGAAAACTGTTTTTAAAACTGTTTTTAAAAACTGTTAAGTAGCCAGGCAGAGGCAGGTGGATCCTTGTGAGTTCAAGGCCAGCCTGGTCTATAGAGCAAGTTCTAGGACAGCTGGGGCTACAGGGAGACCCTATCTCAAAAAGACCCAAAACAAACAAACAAACGAACAAAAAACCTGTTAAGTAAAAATGAATATCCAAACAATTCAGGTATTTATCTTTCCCGTTGTATATGAATTGCATTTTCTATATGATTTCTGTTCTAGAGCAATCCATTTTCTGTTTGCTTGTCTGAAAGAGGGTATCATACATATCCCCTATACTGGCTTTGAACTTATTGTACAGCAGAAGCTGGCTTTGACCTCTTTGTCCTCCTACCACTACCAGAATTGCAGTTGTCTGCCTAATACCTCATTGATCTCACTTTTTTTATGTTTTGTTTTCTTTGTTTTAGGAAGTATCCCATCTAATAATCACAAAGCATAATAAAATTAGATACTATTATGTTATCACCTGTAATAAAACAATGAACTTAGGCAATACTAATATAAACATCCTTAGATTAAATATTAATAGAGCCTTTGTTAAGACAGGGATTCAGGGGGCTAGAGAGATGGCTCAGAGGTTAAGAGTGCCAACTGCTCTTGTAGAGGATCCAGATTCAATTCCTAGCACCCACATGGTGGCTAAGAACCATCTTTAGTGCCGGGAGTGGTGGTGCACACCTTTAATCCCAGCACTTGGGAGGAAGAGGCAGGCAGATATCTGTGAGTTCAAGGCCAGCCTGGTCTACAGAGAGAGTTCCAGGACAGCTGGAGTTATAGGGAGACCCTGTCTCAAAAAGACCAAAAAAAGGGCGGGAGAGATGGCCTAGCAGTTAAGAGCGCCGACCACTTTTGCAGAGGACCCGGGTTCGATCCCCAGCATCCACGTGGTGGCTGAGAACCGTCTGAAACTCCAATTCCAGGAGAACTCCGGTTCCAGGGGAATCCGACACCCTCTTCTGACCTCCGCGGCATTGCACGACACGGGTGCACACACCTGCATGCAGACAGTACATTCATACACATACCAAAATAAATAAAAATTAAAAAAAAAAAAGACCAGAAAAAAAGATTAAAAAGACAGGGATTCAGGTTGGTAAAAGTCCAGGGCTACTGGTTATCATCATCACAAAAGTGATGATCAGACACTATGTGTTTCATGTTATACGAAAACAGAAGCAGAAAACTTCAAATTTATTTTTCCAGAAAAGAAACAAATTTAATGAAGCGCCTGTAACCAACTACCACTTTATATGAAAAAAAGAGGAAAAAGTTAAGTCAAAATGGAAGTAAAAAAAAAAGCAAAACCTGTGGGGAAAGAACTTAAGGGCTCGATTATTGGCTGGTGTTTTTTTTTTTTT
>VZQC01013514.1:55510-71444 GCA_009823505.1 Rhizomys pruinosus
TTTTTAGAAGGGACGCGGGGTAAAAAAGGGGAGTCGAAGGAAAAGGGGGGGTAAGGGGGGCCCTTGTTTTAGAAAAAAAAAAAAAAAAAAAAAAAAAAAAAAAAGAAAGTCTCTGGTTAATCTTATGCTCTTTATGGCTTATAACAAAAATTCCACTCTCCTTAGACTTGAGGTCCTTCTCCCCTTTAGGACAGTCACTTGGGAAGCCATGTAGAAGGAATACAAGTTGTTGAAAGAATTAACCTTACTAGTTAACACGGAAGCAAGGGACACTGGCTACTGGAATTTGTAGTTTAAACTGCTACATATGTCTTACTTGGATCCTTAAGGTTAGAAGAGAGTGCAGATTGAAATAAAAGCTGCCTTTGCACCAGCAAGATGGCTCAGTAAGTAAAGGTGCTTGTTGCCAAGCCTGACGACCTGAGTTCAATCCCTGCAACCCACATGCTGAAGAACGGAACCTACTCCCATTCATTGACCCTCAGATATCCACAAGCATGCTGTGGCACATACATGCTAACACGCATGCGCGCGCGCACACACACACACACACACACACACACACACTCACAAATATCTGCATCAGACTCAGTGACGGCTGCTCTGTTTTCCACTGGTCTGAAGCCACTGAGGTTACCTGATGATTAAGTATAGACCTAGCTGAGCTTGGTGGCTCTCTATCATAATCAATCCCAGCACTCAGGAGTCTGAGGCAGAAGGACCACTGTAAACTCAAGGTATCCTGTGCTACAGAACAAGACCCTGTTTCAAAACCCAAACAATAACAAGAGTATTCCTGGGCTGAATCTGACTCAAGAGACTGACTCTGAAAATGTTCTGTGAATCTAGAATCAAGTTGTGGTTGAAGCTGCATTTTAGCTATAGAGCTAACAAATTCTTTAAGCTAGTTTGGGTTGGGGTTTCTATTTCTTATAAACAAAAGAAACACAAGTGGTACAATTCCTATATTTAAGATGTCTAAAAAAAGCACAAGTCACTTAATAATAAATATCACATGTGCCAGGCATGATGGTACAGGCCTTTAATCCCAGCACTTGGGAGGCAGAGGCAGAGGCAGAGGCAAGCAGATCTCTGTGAGTTCAAGGCCAGCCTGATCTACATAATGAGTTCCAGGACAGCTTGGAGCTACAGGGAGACCCTGTCTCAAAAAAAAAAAAAAGGGGGGGGGGGAAGAATGTCAAATGTTTGATCTCTTTTCTTTATTGACATAATCTTATTCTTAGCTTAGGCTACCCTAAAACTCATCATGTAACCCAGGCTGGCCACAAACTCTCTGCTATTTTCCTGCTTTAGTCTCCCCTGTGTTGAAATTACAAGTGTGAGCAACCATGTCCACCTTATTTAATTACTTTTTATATTTGAATATTTGTCGCTAGAAGCAGAAGCATATTTCCTGCATATTTCATATGAATTTTACTCTGGAACTTTGGAATACAAGTGTCAATACTTACCATTTTCTTATCTTCAATGCCAACACTGGAGCTCAGTAACTGCATATTAAAAAAGGCCAGGATGCCCAGCAATTTTGGTTGCAAATAATCAGCCTATGGATTAAAAAAAAAAAAGCAAGTATCATAATATATATAACTCCACTCTTGTTCTCTCTCTTCTTTGTCTCTGTCTCTCTAAACTAAAGATTCAACCAGGTAACCACTCTGTTATGGAGGTAATCACTCTATTATGGAGCCACATTCGGGCAGGGAAAATGGCAAGAAAAAAGCAAGGGATGAGTGATAATTGGAATATTTTCTGAAGTTGTATGGCTTGATGTTGAGGAACTTGCTTTAGGTTGTCTCCAAGGTTAAGGGCACTGTCAAGGAGAGAAGAGGAAGAGAGTATGTACTAGCACATGGAAAAGGTATCTATCCTACACATCCTTCCACATCAGATGTTGGGACAAACTTTTTTCTTGTCAAGCACAGAAATCTGTTATTCTTTTTTTTAATATTTTATTTTTATTTTTAAGTATGAGTGCATTGGGTGCATGTAAGTACCCCGTGTCGTGCAATGCCCATGGAGTCAGAAGATGGTGTTGGATTCCTCTGATGGTTGTTAGTCACCATGTAGGTGCTGGGAATCGAACCCAGGTCCTCTGGAAGAAGAGCGATTGTTCTTAATCACTGAGCTATCTCTGCAGCCTGAAATTATCTGTTTTTCAGGCCCCAAATTACATTTTATTTTATGAACTTGTTTTTAATCATCAGTTCTTCTATTACCATATAAGGTATTAGATGGAAAAAGTAATAAATACATTATTTATAAAAAGTAATAAATACATTAAGGAAAAGTAATAAATACATAATATTATGTCTAAAAGTATCATGGTAGTTACCTGTGTATACAAAAAGCATCCATGTACAGAGCAATGTACATGGCAATGTACATGGGGAAGCACTAGATAAATCCACACATAAATTAACTATGATTGTGATAAGTACCATAAGAAAATAACAGATAATGTGATAGGAATCAGATTAATGAACTTAGCTAGGGGTGATACGGAAACTCTGAAATCTAAAGAATGAAATCTGAAGAAATTATTACTCTAAGTAGGTAGACCACCTAAAGGCAACGAAAGCTTACTAAATTTAAGAAAACAGTACAAAACCAGAGAGAAAGAAGAAAAGGAGCTACGAAGATGAGGTGGACAGGCCATCCTTAACTACATAGGGACTTTGAGGCTAGCCTGGGAAAACATGTCTCAGAACAAGAAAAAAACAACAACAACAACAAAATGTAGAAAAGATAAAAAGGGCTACACATCTAACTTTCCTTTAAATCTAACAATGAATTAAACTTCAATTAGAACAGATAAGTTTAGTTTGTTCTATCAAGGAAGCAGTTGTGAAAGGAAACAAGATAAGAGGAAAGCTACAAACATACACATTCCTTACCATCAGTTCAGCTGACGTGATATCTCTTGGGCCCTGATATGGATCATCACTAGATGCAAATGAGGCAAGTATTGATAAACCATTGAAAACTTGCTGATAATGTTCTCCAATACGTAGCAATAATTCATTGTGCAATCCTTGGAAATCCTGCCTTAACAGGCTCCCCAGCTCAATTTCTGTTTCATTCTAACACAAAGATATTCAAAGAAATTATTTTCTTCATATAAACATCCAAAGAGGTACAATGGATTATACATGTTTTTAGTAAGTTACTAGCTCTAGATCAGATACCAGAGCTTCTTAATACTACTAAGAAAAGAAACTGGAAATGATTCTGAGGTCTTTTCCATCATCAACACAGTGTTTCCAGATGGACAGGTGCTGGGAAGCAGCAGCGGCAGAGAACAGGGCTTTTCAGTCAGAATGCTAGAGTTTAAATTCTAGCTGTCATTTAAAAGCTGTGCTCTGACTTGGAGAGATTCCCTAGTCTAACTTCTCTCTTAGTTTCCATATCAGTAAAACAAAACAATGGTTGACCATCCCTAACTAAAAACCCAAAATGAGCCTTCTAACACTAAGGAGGCAGAGGTAGGAGGATCTCTGTGAGACTGAGGCCAGCTTGGTCTACATTGGTTCCAGGCCAGCTACATGGAGACACTATCTCAAATGACCAAAAACAGAAACAAAACAAACAAACAAAAAATCAAAATGCTTGGGAGATAGAAGCAGGCGGATCTCAGAGAGATTGAGGCCAGCCTGGTCTATATTATCAAGCTTCAGCCCAGCTGGGGCTACAGGAAGACCCTGCCTCAAAAATAAACAAAACAAAACAGAAAAACAACCAAACCCCAAGTGGTCCCAAATACCAACTGTTTTGAGCATTTCCACAATGACAAGCAGAAAATTTCATTCCTGACTTCAAATGTTAGGTTGCAGTCAAAATGCAGGCGCATTAAAAATGTTGCATATTGTATAATGTACAGAATGTATATTGTATAGTTGTATAAGATCATTTTTAGAGGCCAGGCATGGTGGCGCACATTTAGCACTTGGGAGGCAGAGGCAGGAGGATCTCTGTGAGTTCAAGACCAGCCTGGTCTACAGAGTGAGTTCCAAAACGGCCAGAGCTATAGGGAGACCCTGTCTCAAAAAGACCAAAAAAAAAAAAAAAAATCATCTTTAGCCTACATGTTTAAGGTATATGTGAAATATAAATGAATTCTGTGTTCAGACATTGGTCCTATCCCTAAGATCCTAAGATATCTCATTATGTATGTGCAAATAGTCTAAATTGCAAAAACAATCTGAAATCTAGTCTCAAGCATTTTGAAGAGCTGCTAAATCTACTACTTTATTGAATGACTATCAAAAGATCCAGACAGCATGTGGAACAGTTAGGTTCCTGATATGTGAATATGTACTTGATGAATATTCCTATCATTCTACCTATACATCACAAAGGTTATGAATATTCCTATCATTCTACCTATACATTGCAAAGGTTATGAATATTCCCATTATTCTACCTATGCATCACAAAGGTTTATGAATATTCCTATCATTCTACCTATATATCACAAAGGTTCGTGAATATTCCTATCATTCTACCTATATATCACAAAGGTTTATGAATATTCCTATCATTCTACTTATACATCACAAAGGTTTATGCTCTCAAGATAAATAAAGCAATCAAGAGTCAACAGTTCTCATGGCGAAAGATATGCTGTCCTCTGATAGGAAATGAAATACAGGTTTTTCTATTCCCATAGTCTCACAGTCGAGACACAATTTTTACTGTAATAACTCAAAGAAGCTCAAGCTATAATTTCAAATTTAAAAACTAACAAGAGGGTTGCTCACAGGGTAAAGTGCTTGCTGTATAAGCCTGACAACCTGAAGGCAAGTGGAAGGAGACATCCAGCTTCCAAAGTTGTCCTCTACCCTCCACACATGCACCATGGCATAAATGCACTCACATGCACAAGTACACATGTACACACACATACAGACATACAAACACATATAAAACCACAGAGTGAAATTTTTTTTTTTTTTGGTCTTTTTTGAGACAGGGTCTCCCTGTAGCTTCCGCTGTCCTAGAACTTGCTATGTAGACCAGGCTGGCCTTGAACTCACAAAGATACGCATGCCTCTGCCTCCCAAGTGCTAGGATTAAAGGCATGTGCCACCACACCTGGCCACAGTAAATCTTTTTAAAAACTATTAAGAAACTGAGTCAAATTGTAATCAGAGCAGCAAGTAATAAAACCAAACCAAACACAGGTAGTACAGTTGAAGGTGGTTGTCCTTTCCTATAATTACTTATATATTATCAACCAACTTAGAATTACAATCAGCAGAATTACTAAACTGGAATTATCTAAGAACCCCATCCATGAAAGCATCCTATCTCACTGTGGTGGAATGATCAGAGAAAATGCTGATTGAAACAAAGCAATAAAACACACAAAAATATTCAAATACCTTCAGATAATGAAGGGCACGTTCTAATTCATCTTTGGAACAAGAACAAACCAAATGAGAAAAAATGTATTTGAAGTTATTTATTAAAATCTCTCTACGGTTGACATTTAGTTGTTTTCCCAAAGTCCGAATGAGGGCAGACGCTGCAGGGCTAGCTTTGGCAGCAAGGTCAGGCAGTAGAACTTGTAATGTCCTCTGAAAAAGAACACAGTTTACCAAAAAGTACACTTGTGAGTGATAAAATATTCAGATAAGCTGTCTACAAGAATGTCTTTTTTTTTGGTCTTTTCGAGACAGGGTCTTCCTGTAGCCCCAGGTAGCCTGGAACTCTCTCTGTGGACCAGACTAGCCACAAAGATCCACCTGCCTCTGCCTCCCAAGTGCTAGGATTAAAGGCGTGCGCCACCACCTATTCTTAACCTGTACTAAGAGAATACTCACTTAGAGAGTAACCATGAATACAAATTTAAAGAAGGCTTTTAGATTACAATCTAAATTTAAATTGATGTTGGAATATTAAAGAAAACCTTTATATCCCCCCAATACTGCAGCAAATCTACTTTGACATTGGTCTACTTCCTTTAAGATCTTGCTCATAAAATACATACACAATCCAAAGGTAATATAACTATCATTTCATTTATTTCTTCTACATGTACCTAATGAACACCTACCATGTGGTAGTCACTATTTTTTTTTAATTTTATTTATGTGTATGAATGTACTGTCTGCATGTAGGTCTGTGTACCCATCACTGTGTCGTGCAATGCCGCGGAGGTCAGAAGAGGGTGTCAGATTCCCCTGGAACTGGAGTTAAAGACGGTTCTCAGCCGCAATGTGGGTGCTGGGGATCGAACCTGGGTCCTCTGCAAGAGCAGTAGGCGCTCTTAACCACTAGGCCATCTCTCCAGCCTCATAGTCACTATTCTTAAACATGGAATATGGCAGTGAACAAGATCCAGGCTCTGCATGGTGGATTTGGTAGTGTAGCCTGTATTCTGGTACTCAAGAGACTGAGGCAGAACAGCAACTTCAGGCGAAGCCAACCTGTGCTATATAATGAGACCTTGTCACAAAAAGTGGAAAAAAAAAAAAAAAAAGAAAAAAAAAAAAGCAAAAAAAAAAGCATCTTCCTTTCAGATAAAACACATCTTGTAACACCTTAATCACTTAGTTAAAAATGGTTATCTATTTGGCTATTGACTCTCTCCTTGAAGGAATAACTCACAGCGGATGGCACAAGCTTAAGGTCCCTAGTGGTTAGGAGATGTATAAGCCACAATAAGAACTTGTCACCCTTATAGAGAAACCACAGTTGCGGATTAGCTTACCATCCAAGCATCTGTGTCTACGCTCACAGCTTAACTTGACATAAAAATTAGTACTACTTAAATTGCCTGTATATCCAATTGTTTGTGCTTTGTAAGTATGACTAAAAAGGTTATCACTGGAAAAGCTGTCAACCCATTGAAGGGAAACAACCTGAACAAAACTGGAGTCCAAAATGACAACTCCAAAGAAATTAGACTGTTTTCTTCTCACCCACTTGTTCCCCTTTCCCAAAGCCCAGGGAACAAACTGCGGAAGAGGAGGCGTGGTAGATTGTAAGGGCTGCAGAGAGATAGGGGTGAATCGTGAGACTAGAGGAATATAGTCTGGACTCCTAACTGATCAACATGCCTGTGCATAAAAGCTTCTCCAACTGGACTATGGGAACCTTGGGTTGTTCAAAATTTGGACATAGATACTTGCAAAATGCACCAATTACCTAATTGTATGACATACTGAGTAACATCAATGTTATCTACAAACAACTGTGTCATATTGTAGAATCCCTTAAAAAAAAAAAAAGCTGACCTATGGTAAAAAAAAAAAAGGTTACATATCTATACATATGTGTGTGTGTGTGTGTGTGTGTGTACAATTTGGGGGGTTGGTTTTTTGTTTGTTTTTGAGACAGGGTCTCTTTGTAATCCCAGCTGGCCTGGAACCTGCTATGTAGACCAGGCTGGCCTTGATCTCACAGGGATGTGCCTACCTCTGCCTGCTGAGTGCTGGGATTAAAAGCCACGATGCCCAGCTCTTCTCAGACCTTTGTTCTACTAATGAGTAGTATTGCAAATCTACGGGTTTTGGTAGAATTAATTAATAATAAGGTAGGACTATCTTTGTGGTCCTTATACAATTGTATTTCCTCTGTATGTATAACAAATTTTCAAGCAATTTAAGTTTGTTAAAATAATACAATAGGGGAAATGCTATATGTACTGCTACCTACATAAATTTAAGCTTGACAAAGTAATAATGTCCTAGAAAAGAAAAAATAAAACATACAATTTGGGGGACTGAGAAGATAGCTAAGTTGGCAACCAGCCTGCCTTGCAAGTATGAAGACTCGAGTTCAAGCCCCAGCACCATGTATAAAAGCCAGGCACAGCAGCACGTACTTATGGGAAGCAGACAGGAAGATCCCTGAGGCCGGCTAGCTAACCATCCTGCCTTACTCTGCAAACTCCAGGGCACTGAGAAATGACACCCAGACACCAAAAACTGTTCTCTGACCCAAACACACACACACACACACACACACACACACGCGCACGTTCACGCATGCACACACACACACACATACACCCATATACCCACACACCTTGCAATTTTGAAAATTTAGTGTATATTTGGTCCTAAATGTACTTGCAAGATTTTCTTAAAAAAAAAGTAACAAAATTCAATAATAAAATATTGAAATATTGAAAACCTCAATTAAGTCAACTACACATTGAAACTTACAGTCAAGAAACGATTAAGATCAGGAAAGTCAAAAACATTGGCAATTTCTGACAAGGTATTTAAAGCCATTTCTCTCTGGCGAGCTACATCTTGTTTTCGCATCTCGGCATGTTGGCAAGGAGTACCAGGAAGTGCCGTCATCTGACTGGAGTGCAGGGATTCTACCAAAAACTAAAGCAAAAACAAGTTTCTGAGTTTTCACACAAGGAAACATTCTAATCTTTTTCTTTCTGAGTAATACTTTGTAAGCTAGCATAAAGGATGCTGTCAAACTTCTCCATGCCAGATTTGGACTTACTCAGTTCTTATAACCTTAATGAGACAGATGTCATAGTCTCCATTTTACAGATTTTTTACAGCAACCAGGCTTAAGAGAAACAAAGAAATTTTAATACCAGGCTAAGGATTATACCACAAATACAGCATAAGACCAATATTTTAGCATGCTCTAACTTTTTAGTCATTAACTGAATATACTTTTCTGCAAACAAAGTTTCCTATCCATAATATCAAGGAATAAGAGTTCATCATCACTAAAAATGTAAAAAAAAGTGACTTCCCAAAGACTAATGAGTGTAATAATTTAACAAAATTATAAGGTTATTTTCTTTCCCTCATTTATAACTTATATCTTTAGACCAATACACTAAAATATAAAATGGTAAGACTTAGGTTCTAAATTAAATATATAATTTAAAAAATAATATTTTCAGCTGGGTTTGGTGGCATATGCCTTTAAATTCAGTACTTAGGAGCCACAGGGAGGTGGTTCTCTTTGAGACTGAGGCCAGCCTGGTCTACATAACTAGTTCCAGGCCATCTGGGACTACAGGGAGATGCTGTGTCAAAAACAACACAAAATCTTCTAAATGAGGCAAAATGAAGCATGCACAGTTTTCCTGAGCCCAAGTCTCAAACTCCTGGATTCACAAGACTGTCCAAAATGAAGTAACTGAAATTACTGGCACACACCACTGTGCCTGGCTTCTATATCTTTTGAAACTCTTACAAAGTATTGCTATTGTGAATGCTGACTCTCACCTGACAGATGGGTTTCTTATATTGACTAAAAAAATTCTGCAGTTTAACACTTTTAGCCGCAACTAGAGCTCGAATTTCTGTGTATGCTGCTCCAGAGACAGATGCTGACTTAGATAACAAGCAGTGCAGTAAATGCAGCAGTGCAAAGGGTATCAAGTCTCCTTTTGCCGCTCTGAAAACAAATATAGACATGCATAAAATCAATGTCTCAGAGATGAATTCAAATCCACAAGAAACAGATGCCAAGTCCTATCTGTAGAATACACATACGAATCCTATCTTTAGAATACACATACAAATCCTATCTTTAGAATACACATACAAATCCTATCTTTAGAATATACATACAAACCTTATCTTTAGAATACACACACAAATCCTACCTTTAGAATATACACACTTTGAATTGCCATTTTTTCTTTTCTTTTTTTTTTTTTCCTTTCCCAATGTTGAGGAGTAAACCAAGACCTTTGCGCATAGTAGGCAAGTGTTCCAACTGAACTACATCTCCAGCCCTTACTAATTCTAATACCAAGCAAACAAGACAGCGACAAAAATATGGAAGATTTCAAATGCTGTCAAACGTACCTTCCAATGTCCCCTGTTGTAAGAATCAAGGTATCCTTCAACTCAATGTTTCTTGATATTTGGGCGTGTGTGTATGCCTCTTTCATTCTTAAGACAAAAAGCTAGAATAAAAGTAATTGGTTAAAAAAGGTCTAGAAGCTAAGTTTATGAAAATCTGTATGTTAAAAATAAAAATTTCTAACCTCTTTTATGAATCCATCTTCAGATTTCAAGGAGTCCAATATATGTTTGATATTCCC
This sequence comes from Rhizomys pruinosus, assembly GCA_009823505.1. Lineage (NCBI taxonomy): Eukaryota > Metazoa > Chordata > Mammalia > Rodentia > Spalacidae > Rhizomys > Rhizomys pruinosus. The sequence goes on from VZQC01013514.1 coordinate 65,571, forward strand.
ACTGAAAGCAACTCTAACATCTTTGTCTGGATCTTCCATTAAATCTAATAAAGTCCCAAGAACTGCTTTTACATTAGTTTCATCTTCTTGAAAATCAAGATGCTTACAAAGGTGATGCAGATTGTCTATGAAAGCTAAAAGGAAACAGTATAGATTTTCTAATTTGATACAGCAAATATCAAAGTTTTACTTAAAAATATTGTCAACAAGTCAGGAATGGTGGCATATGCATTCAACCCAAGTACTTGAGAGGAAGAGGTGGGTAGATCTCTGTGAGATCAAGGTCACCCTGATCTAGAGTTTCCAGGCTAGCTGGAGGTTACGGGGATACCCTGTCTCAAAAAAATAAATAATAAAAAAATGTTGTTAACAAATAGTATACTGCAAACAATCTTCTGTTGCCTCATGTGTCGATATTTAAGTATACGCAGCACACAGAATTTTAGGGGATAAGAAAAGAAATTATCAATTTAAATTGCTTTATACTTAACAAAAGCTATAAATGTTTAAATTAAAACAAGTTTCAAATTCTGTTATAAAATTAGCCACTTTTTAGGTTTTGAACATCATTATATATTAGACTTAAAAGCACATTCAGGGGCTGGTGAGACAACTCAGCAGTTCAGAACACTGGCTGCTCTTGTAGAGGACCTGGGTTCGATTCCCAGCACCCCCATGGCCAGCTCACAACCAATTGTAACTCCAGTTCCATGGGATCTAATGCATAACACGGGTGCATTTACATACATGCAGGCATTCATACATATAAAATAATAAATATATATTTTTAAAAAGCACATTTAATTCCTGAAACTTTCAAGTAAGAGGATCTTGGTCAAACTGTCAGTGTTACAAACTCACCCCTACCGTCTAATGCTTTGAAGGCTTAAGAATAAGCTGTAACGCCTTAAACACATGGATCTTCCAGGTATATGTAAATCTCAATTCTCCAACAAACTTACATTCCAATGCCACTGGAAAGTGGCTAAAATATACAATCTATAGTCCTCAGTTGGGTAATATAGCTGTTTGAAATTGAGGGTCCAGAGTAGTGATTAAAGATAAAGGAAACCTTACAATATTAAACCAGCCATCGGATATGTGTCAGTCTATCAGAAGAGCATTTAAAAAACAAACAAAAACCAAATCACTTCTCTTATGGTTCTGTGATACATTCTAATACCAGTCATTTCATTTATAAATAATCATTTCCAAACACTGCCTCAATCAAGTACAGATGTAATTTCTTAAGGCTTTAGGCTAAATAAATCAGTAATTTGCAACTAGAGATTAAATAGTGTTTAAAATACTAAGTAATCACTCACCAAGTTTTACTGAACTAGGTGTTTTCTTCGTCAGTAGGAAAAGGAACGGCTTGCAAACAGAAGCTTTTAGTTGGCAAGATGAGCAATCACGTGGAGAGGCGGCTTTCAGATTCTTACAGAAAAGGTCCACATGTTCCAAGAAAGGATCTACTAAAGAGCTTGTCAACTGGAACACGCCATGAAGAGAACAGACGAGCTGACCAAGTATAGAAGCAAATTCTTTCTGGACAATGTGAGAATCATCTTTGACTCTATCACTAGGGAAAAAAGAAAAATGACTATAAATTTTTCTGGTAAATATTTTAGGTTTGATTTTATTGATTGGAGGGGTGATAAAAAGATAAAACTTAGAAGGAAAAAGTATAATTTTAAAGCCAAAAATATTCTCTGTATATATTCAGCAGTAATAATGACTCATGAGATACTCAGAGAACTATGACTTTTTTTGTATTTTTGAGAGAACTATGACTTTTTTACAATTAAGTGACATACTTAAACTCTTAATACATACATAAGCACCTTGGGAACTTCGTTACAAGGACTCTGCTGTTCCAGTAAGATGAAAAATCCTTTGACACAACTGGCCCGGATTACTTCGTGGGAGCTCTGCAGAGCCCAGTTGTAAACTGCTGTTCTCCATTCAAGGAATATTCTTTTTGGAAACAGAGTAAGAAGAAACACACAGCGTGACTGTGCCTGTGGAGCTAAATAAATTAATTCCATTAAACAGGATTTCCTTTTTTTATTTGTATTTATTTATTTAATTTATTTTTTGGTCTTTTCAAGACAGGGTCTCCCTGTAGCCCCAGATGTCCTGGAACTCACTCTATAGACCAGGCTGGCCTTGAACTCACAAAGATCTGCCTGCCTCTGCCTCCCAAGTGCTAGGATTAAAGGCGTGCACCACTACACCCGGCTGTTTTTATTTTATGTGTATGAGTGTAATGCCTCCATTGTATGAAGGGGAATTTTTTTTGAGAGCTTGACTGGAGATAGGTCTGAGCTTGGATATTGTAATGCATGAGTTCTTTTTTTTTTTTTTTATTTATACATATATTTTTTATCAAATCTAGACCCGTGTCGCCCCCCATCCCCCCACCCCTCCAGAGCTCATGCATTCTGCCAAACATGCTATTCATCTCTTTCTCAGTCTTTCTCAATATTCTCCATGGGGGGGAATTTTCATATTCTGCTATCAAGAATATAAATTAGTGCATCTTTGGAAAGTAATACAGTAGAAGAGAACAGAAAATGTGAAACCTGTAGTCCAGTAATTATATTTCTAAATAGTTATCTTCAAATAGTAATTTAACTTTAACATGAATATTTTGATTTATTGATTGCCTGATTCATCTTTGTTTCCTAGCCTGAAACTTGCTATGTAGTTCAGCCTGCCCTGGATCCCATAGAGATCTGCCTGCCTCTGCTTCCAAGGTGCTGGAATTAAAGACATGGGCTACCACACCTGGCCAGATCTTTTTAAAATGCAGATTCTTGGAGGTGGAGCAATGGCTCAGTGGTTAGGAGCACTGGCTGCTCTTGTAGAGGACCCAGGTTCAGTTCCTAGTACCCACATAGAGAAGTTCACAACTACCTATAATTTCATACTGGTGTCCTTGGACACTAAAGGATCCAAGGACACCAGTATTCATGTAGGCGCACACACACGCACATGCACACGCACACACGTAGATCCTCATTCAGTATACATGAGATTCTCTAGTTCTAAAAGTTCTCAAAAGGTTGTAATACTACTGGTCTGTGGACCACACTTCAAACACCAAAACCTTAGAATGATTTAAAGAATTACTTATAAAAACAGGCACTGAATTATCTTTGTAACTGTCAACAACTTGAAGCAACTAGACTGCACACAAATATCAGGATAATGTTTATCTACAGTTGGCTACTATAAAATAAAATACCAGAGCTACATGTATCACCATGAATAAATACTATAAATCTATTTTTTGAGGTCTTTTTCAGACAGGGTCTCCCTGTAGCCCCAGCTAGCCTTGAACTCATGTTTAGCATGCCCAGCAAAACCATAAATCTAATGCTGACCAAGTCAGGCACTGTGGCCCATGTATGTAACAGCAGGATTCAAGGCCAATCTCAACTACATAGCAAAGTTAAGGCCAACCTGCTCTACACGAGAAACTACCTCAAAAAGAAAATGTTGAACAACAAAGTCCAAGTTGTGAAAATGAAAATAATTCTATGTATAATTTAAAGATTATATATATATATAGTAAAAATAATAAAACAAGTTCGGAACAGTAGCTATCTCTAGAGAGAGGGAGAGAATGAAAATGACAAAGAACAATCAAAAGGCTTGTTTATTTATTTACATATCTTCTTTTAAAAAACTATTCAGCTCGGGGCTGGAGAGATGGCCAAGCAGTTAAGAGCACCGACTGCTCTTGCAGAGGACCTGGGTTCGATCTCCAGCACCGACATGGCGGTTGTGAACCATCTGTAACTCCAATTCCAGGAGAACTCCAGTTCCAGGGGAATCCGACACCCTCTTCTGACCTCTGTGGCATTGCACAACATGGTGCACAAACCTACATGCAGACAGTACATTCATACACATAAAAAAACAAAACAAAACAAAACTATATTCAGCTCAAAGGACTCTTACTACATCCTTAACATGTTGTTGTTGTCGTCATTGTTCTGAGACAGGATCTCATGTGGCCTGTCCAGGTGGTCTCTAGACAGGATCTCATGTGGCCTGTCCAGGTGGTCTCTAGACAGGATCTCATGTGGCCTATCCAGGTGGTCTCTAGACAGGATCGCATGTGGCCTGTCCAGGTGGTCTCTAGATAGGATCTCATGTGGCCTATCCAGGTGATCTCTAGACAGGATCTCATGTGGCCTATCCAGGTGGTCTCTAGACAGGATCGCATGTGGCCTGTCCAGGTGGTCTCTAGACAGGATCTCATGTGGCCTATCCAGGTGGTCTCTAGACAGGATTGCATGTGGCCTGTCCAGGTGGTCTCTAGCCAGGATCTCATGTGGCCTGTCCAGGTGGTCTCTAGCCAGGATCTCATGTGGCCTGTTCAGGTGGTCTCTAGCCAGGATCTCATGTGGCCTGTTCAGGTGATCTCTAGCCAGGATCCCATGTGGCCTATCCAGGTGGTCTCTAGCCAGGATCTCATGTGGCCTATCCAGGTGGTCTCTAGTCAGCTGTGGGCAAGCATGAGGCTGACATCCTGATTCCCCAGTTTCCAGCTCCAGAGCAGCAGGTGTTCTTGTGTGCATTACAAGCATCTGTGCTGCACCATCCCATTTCTACTGGACACCGGTAATCAAACTCATGGTCTCTGGTTTGTGTGGCCAGTACTCTGCCCACTAAATTGCATCTCTAGCACCAACACTTCGCTCTTGAAGTGGGATTTGGTGAATGTTTTGCACATTACTAAGTTGCATCTCTAGCACCAACACTTTGCTCTTGAAGTGGGATTTGGTGAATGTTTTGTACATTACTAAGTTGCATCTCTAGCACCAACACTTCGCTCTTGAAGTGGGATTTGGTGAATGTTTTGTACACTACTCGCTCCTCTTTTTGGTGTATTCTTCAAATATTTCATAGTTTTTTTTTAAACAAAAATTTTCTTGTTTATTTTTTATATTCAAAACTTTATTTGTAATAAATCCCATTATCACAGTTTTAAAAAGTTTGAGGAAGCCCTTTTTACATACCCGAAGAGTTCACTAACATACAGAAGAGCAAACATTTTAAAATGTTAAAAGTCGACATCCATTGGCGTTCCTCCACCATGAGGAGGTGTTATCCTGAGACAGCTGACATCGTGGTTATCAAGGCTGCCTTCATTTTCCACATCTGGAGCTCTATTCTTCCACTCAGTGGGCCTCCTGGTTGGACTCCCAAATGTTGTGCTTGAAATGTTGAGTTTATTGCCAATGGTCTCTGGCTTGTTTGCTCAAATAAACATATCTGTTTTTTCGTTTGGCAAAGGTGATTCTAAACCTTCTTCGAACAGAGCAGGATATTGGAAAATAACCGCTGATATTTAAAGTCAATCGTTCATAGAAGATTTCACTTTCAATGAGAGTGCCCCATGGGAAAAACTGTGTGGTGATACCACAAGAGATAACAGTATAATTGAACTCTAAGAAGTCAGGTACGATTCTGTTTACAGAGCAGCCAGTCCCTAGATACTAGTCATAAAATTGTGGTAACAGCACATCCATGAAGGGCCTTTACAAATCGATAGGACTTGCCTAGAAAAGATGGCGCCTGGGGCTGGAGAGATGGCCTAGCGGTTAAGAGCACTGACTGCTCTTACAGAGGACCCGGGTTCGATCCCCAGCACCCACATGGCGGCTGAGAACCGTCTGTAACTCCAATTCCAGGAGAACTCCAGTTCCAGGGGAATCTGATGCCCTCTTCTGACCTCTGCGGCATTGCACGACATGGGTGCACAGACCTACATGCAGACAGTACACTCATACACATACAGAAATAAATAAATAATTAAAAAAGAAAAATTAAAAAAAAAAAAGATGAAGCCTGAAGGAT
>VZQC01013514.1:74135-103560 GCA_009823505.1 Rhizomys pruinosus
TGCCAATGGTCTCTGGCTTGTTTGCTCAAATAAACATATCTGTTTTTTCGTTTGGCAAAGGTGATTCTAAACCTTCTTCGAACAGAGCAGGATATTGGAAAATAACCGCTGATATTTAAAGTCAATCGTTCATAGAAGATTTCACTTTCAATGAGAGTGCCCCATGGGAAAAACTGTGTGGTGATACCACAAGAGATAACAGTATAATTGAACTCTAAGAAGTCAGGTACGATTCTGTTTACAGAGCAGCCAGTCCCTAGATACAAGTCATAAAATTGTGGTAACAGCACATCCATGAAGGGCCTTTACAAATCGATAGGACTTGCCTAGAAAAGATGGCGCCTGGGGCTGGAGAGATGGCCTAGCGGTTAAGAGCACTGACTGCTCTTACAGAGGACCCGGGTTCGATCCCCAGCACCCACATGGCGGCTGAGAACCGTCTGTAACTCCAATTCCAGGAGAACTCCAGTTCCAGGGGAATCTGATGCCCTCTTCTGACCTCTGCGGCATTGCACGACATGGGTGCACAGACCTACATGCAGACAGTACACTCATACACATACAGAAATAAATAAAATATTAAAAAAGAAAAATTAAAAAAAAAAAAGATGGCGCCTGAAGGAAGCAAGGTAGGCTCGGTCAAAATTGTTTTAAAAATTTTCTAATTGGCCCTAGCTACTTCCTCACTCGGACATCTCGTGATTAGCCCATGCTTGCCCTTAAGCTGCTTGGAATGCAGCATGCATGCTGCCTTGACCCTTAAGATCATTAGTTGCCCGTTTCGCACCCTGGGCATCTCTTTGTGATGTTTGCCTTTATAACTGCTGTGCTGCCTACAATAAACTGAGATCCAGCGTGACCAGACTCCCTGTCTCGTCTGATTGTCTCCGGAAGTGGGAGGCTGAGGGGCTGGCGGACAGCACACCCTCCTTTCCCCAATCCCCATCGCAGGGAACCCTTGAGGATCGGCATGCAGGATGGAGCTGGGACGGAGAGGGGCCCTGCACATCCACAAAAGGAACTCTTCTGACTTTGACACAGAACCAGTATTCAGAACATTCTACCAACAACTTTTCATTGGTGTAAATCAGCACACAGAATCCAAGGAGTGCCCCAACAGCACGGTGAACCTCACAGTTTCAGATCACAAAGCAGAGGGAAACGGAAAACTGGATAGAGAGAGGGGGCCTGTCCAGGTGTTAATTTGTTTTTTTAAACATTTATTTTTATTTATTTAATGTGTAAGAGTGCATTTTCTGCATGTATGTAAGTGCACCCATGTAATACGATGCTTGCAGAGGTCAGAAGAGGGCATCAGATACCCTGGAACTGGAGTTATGGACGGTTGCTAGCCATCATGAGGGTGCTGGGGATTGAATCCAGGTCCTCTGTAAGAGTACTCAGTGCTGAGCCATCTCTCCAGTCCTTCTTTTGTTTAAGACAAAGACTATAACTCAGGCTGGTCTGTAACTTGTGGCAATCCTCTTGTCTCTGCCTCTTTGAGTGCTGATACTGTTGGCATGAGCCACCATGCCCAGTTTAAGACAAAAACATTTAAGGCTACGTTTCAAGCTTTTTATAAAAAGGATATGAGAGATACAGGGTAAGTACCCCATCTATTACTTTTTACATACTAAACTCCTTTGTATTAAAAGTATTCTTTTAGCTGGGCGTGGTGGTGCACGCCTTTAATCCCAGCACTCAGGAGGCAGAGGCAGGTGGATCTCTGTGAGTTCAAGGCCAGCCTGGTCTACAAGAGAGAGCTCCAGGCCAGTGGGACTAAAGGGAGACCCTGTCTCAAAAATGAAAAAAGAACAAAAGTATTCTTCTTTTACTTATTTAAAAACTATAAATGAAACAAGTACATATATCAGATACAATTTTGTGAGTACTTACAGTAACTGTCTAAAACCCTCTGGCTTAATGGCAGAAGATTTGTAGCAAATGTGGTCAGCTTTAAGGCATCGTCATCAGAATGGGAATAAATCCAGGGAAGTGACAGCATTCCACATAGATCTTCCAGAATATGATCTTCAAATGAAGATCGTACTACAGAAACACACAAGAGGACATAAATTATACCATTCTTTTTTTTTTTTTTTTGGTCTTTTTGAGACAGGGTCTTCCTGTAACCCCAGCTGGCCTGGAACTCACTATGTAGACCAGGCTAGCCTTGAACTCAAAGAGATTCCCCTGCCTTTGCCTCCTGAGTGTTGGGATTAAAGGCGTGTACCACCACAGCTGGCAATTACACCATTCTTTGAACATGTTTATCTCTTTATCCAGTAAGACTAGAGACACTGGCTGGGCGTGGTGGCACACGCCTTTAGTCCCAGCACTTGGGAGACAGGTGCAGGTAGACCTCTGAGTTCAAGGCCAGTCTGGTCTACACAGCAAGTACCAAGCCAGGTGAAGCTGAGGGAGTCTCAAAAAGACCAAAACAAACAAACAAACAAACAACAACAACAACAACAACAAAAAGAATATAGATAGTGAAAACATCAAATGGAATTATAACCAACATTTAGTAAACTGAGATTCTTCAAATGAAGGCCCATAAATTCTGTTCTAAGGGAGTGAGGATCTCAAGCCCAGGGCTTTACACATATTAAACATATACCACTGAGTTTTCTGCATTGACTAAGGCTCTTCTACACTGACTAAGGCTCTTCTACACTGACTAAGGCTCTTCTGCATTGACTAAGGCTCTTCTGCATTGACTAAGGCTCTTCTACACTGACTAAGGCTCTTCTGCACTGACTAAGGCTCTTCTGCATTGACTAAGGCTCTTCTGCACTGACTAAGGCTCTTCTGCACTGACTAAGGCTCTTCTGCACTGACTAAGGCTCTTCTGCANATCTTTTTGTATGAATGTGTGTATGATCTTCTGTCTCTAGTTCTTGTTAAGAGATTGGTGTACCTGTTTATACATACAAATGAATATTATGAGAATGTAAGTATATGATGTCGATAGTAATATTAGATTGCATTGGTTTTGTAATATGAAGATGCCATTACTTTTATTGATGTCCCATGAAAACTGTACGGTGATTTATGCGTTAAGACCTATACTAATATATCTCTACTCAGAAATCAGGTTAAGGTTTTATATTGGGTCATTAGAGCTCGACGTCTTCACATAGTCTAATGTGTGTGATTTGAATGTGCTTATGATTGTATATGTTCCTTGTGTCTTTTCCGGATTGTGTCATGTTAAAGTGTCTTTTGGCGGCGAGCGCACGCGCAAGTGCATGAGAGAGAGAGAAGAGAGAAGAGAGGAGAGAGAGAAAGGACAGAGAGACACAGTAGACAGGGTCTCAATTTCTGTGCTTTAGGAGTGACTGTAGGCATCATGGATTACTGCACTCGCTGCATGTTTTAAAGGCACGTTTTCTGAGCTCGGTGGCTTGGTTCTTTGGAGTGGGCGAAATTTCGTTGGAGCGGGCATCTGTGTTTTGGGCTTCGGTTTGGATGCGGACGATGTGTGGTGGGGTCTAAGGTGGATTTCTTAGAAATGGTTTTTCTCAATCGTGTTGCTTTTTCGGTTGTTGAGTATGGTCATGGTGAACTTTTTTAAGTTGGCGGTATGTATGCTATTTGTAGGTGGTTTGGCGTTACCCAGGTGGTAGCGTTTCGATTAGTGTTGTGGCTAATCTCGGATATGGTGGGGAGTTGGCTTGGTTGTGATTTAGGAATCTTGCGAGGGGTTAGTCCTTGGTATGCTTGACTTTTGATTTTTTGAAGTTTTTGATAGGGTGGAGAATTAGTTTGTTTATGTTTACTGTGCTCTGCCGAGCCTTTTTGTGCACAGTTGATCTTAATGGTTGAGGAGGTTTCTGGTTATGGATTGGGGGGGATGTTGATCATTGGTATGGCAAATATGGTCGATACTTCTGCATGTGTGGGCCAGATCTGGGGGCAATTTTCAGTATGTTATGGCTGGCTGGATCAGATGGTGATGTGAATAATCAACATTTTTTATTGTGCCATTCTATTGTGGTTCTGGACGTCATTGATTTTCTGACTGGTTTCTGGATTGGTGTTTATTCTATCACTAGTTTCGGATATTGGAGCTTCTGGTTATCTATTTATAGTGGAGATAGTGTTTTTCTGAGTAGGTATTACTGCGGTCATCTGTAGTTTATCTCCAGCTAAAAAAACTTCTTTTAACAAGATGCTGTGTATAATTGCCTTTAGTTTTGAGGAGTCAGTGCTTAGGCAAGAGTCAGACTGATCATTGAGACCAAATGATACAAGATAAGGTCTGGCCAATAAGTGGGAAATGAATTGGTAGAGTAGATTTCCTACGGAAACGATTGAGAGTAAAGGACTTTGTTTGCTCTGCTGATATTTATGTAGTTGATAGATATATACTGATCTGGGCTGTATATATTTACGGCACAGATATGGAATCTGCGTTTTACTAGCAGTCATTTAGAACTTAGTCTAGTTAATTTATCTTCACATACTCAGCTCATATTCTGTAGAGAATCTTACCAGTGTTTCTGTGGGTAAATTTAATGACTGAACTATGCTCTTGGCTTTTTGTTTATCGTTGTAATGTGTTATTTTTTATGTGGCTCCTTAAATAGGTCATCTTTAGACGGGATGAAGGTCGAGGTGGGGTAGTGTCTTTTGAGGTACATGTGTGTTGTGTGATTCAATACCTATGGATCAATTAGCAAGTTTTGCGTATCTGTCGGCAATATTAAATGGGAAGGGAAATTTTATGTTCCACAGGTAAAAATACCAACATAAATGCCTGAAAAAATATGACTTTTGGCTGTGCAAGATGAACTAAGAGGATAATTAGCCAGCAGCCAAGCGTGACATCTGTGAACCTAATTCATGCTCGACAAATGGTATAAGCCAGTATTTCAAGACGCTGTGGTACGAGCGCTGCAGTCATGCACCTCTCTGTTCTATTGGCGGTTAATGTTTATAATGGGTCCTTAATGAAGTTTTTCCACCATCGTCCCAGTGTCTAGTGGCTGACCCCGACAACTTCTCTCTTTTTCGATGTATGTCTAATTGATAAGGACATCTAACAGATCAAAATGCTACCTTTGAACCTCCTGTTAATTTATGTGCTCCCTTAGATATATGAGAGAATGAGTGAAAAGAACAGTTTTGATTGTATGTTCTCTGTGTACATATGTTCTGGGCACGTGTCTTTGGGAAAGTTGAGTTTAGATTTAAGAGAAAAAAAGAAGCCTAATTTTTCTGAACCCTAAAGTTTTTTTTTTTTTAAGAATTTGACCTCTTTTTTAAAATTTTTTTTAAATTTTGTTTATTGTTGTATGTGTATGAATGTACTGTCTGCATGTAGGTTTGTGCACCCATGTCGTACAATGCCGTGGAGGTCAGAAGAGGGTCTTGGATTCCCCTGGAACTGGAGTTCTCCTGGAACTGGAGTTACAAATGGTTCTTAGCCTCCATGTGGGTGCTGGGGATCGAATCCGGGTCCTCTGCCAAGAGCAGTCAGTGTTCTTAACCAGTAGGCTATCTCTCTAGCCCCTAAATTTCTAAATGGTAAAGTAGGCCTAGCAGCATTTACCTCTAGGATTGATGTAAAGATTAGGTAAGATGGGATCAGTCCCTGCCATTTAGCAAACATGCTGTAAAACATTTCTTATCTACTTCACTACAAACTTGGTGTTCTAAGGTCATAGGAATCACATGAGTAATGAGGTATCTTAAAATACTAAATCCAATTCATTAAAGGAAGCCCACCCAGAAGATACAGAATATTGTTTGGGGCACTGAGATGGCTCATAGGTAAACCACTGTCTCACAAAGACTGACCTATGTGTTTGAACCCCAGAAACTACATAACTCTGACCCTATATGTATGCCAGGTACACAGGCACCACACCAAACCCCCCCCCAACTAACAATTTTCTTAATTAAAAACTTTACCAGTCAATGTTTCGATGAGAACAGTGAACAGTGCAGAGAGCAGTGAGTTGTAATGCAACAGTGATTCCTTCTAAAGTCTCAATGACAGAATTTTTTAGACTACTGCATTCAAGGGACGTCTGAAGGGATTCAGCTTTCTGCTTCAGTGCACTCCATAACGCACTCTTTCTGTCTATATCCACACGTTCAATTCTATAAGTAATTATAATCACAGTAGAAAGGGATTAGTACATAAAATATGTTTCAGACACAAAATGTGGGAATGGCACAGCTCAGTACTTACTCAGTATACACAAGGTCCTCACTCAAACTCCAGTGCAAACACACACACACCCACGCCCACACCCCCCCCACACACAAATAAATAAAAGGGCAGGTGGAACAGCTCAGCAGTCAACGTCCCTTGCTACCAAGCCTAAACCCGAGTTCAATCCCTGAGACCTACACAACAGAAGGAGAGAATTGACTCCAGAAAGTTATCTTTGACCTTCACACATGCACCGTGCATGTTTGTGTATACACACAGTAAATAATAAATACATTCATAAATAAATAAATAAATAATGTGATTGGCTGAAATACGGTAATTCTTTGGCTATATTCCAAAAACATTGCATTCGAAAAAATGTCAATAGATACAATCTGATACTTTTCAAACACTAAAAAGCTCAATTAAACAGGCATGTAAAAATATTGAAGGTAATTATATTTAGTTCTGAAATGTTTCATACTAGAATAAATCATAAGAACTAGTATTTTAAGTATTGTTACTGACTACATTTAAAAAGACTTTTTTGCATATTGAAATGAGAGTACTTAATTAAAATTTAGTTTAAGGCGAGTTCAATTTTATGAAATGACTAAATTAAACTGAATGTGCTCCTACTCTTTACTCAGCTTTGCTGCTCTTCTGCAGGAGTTTAGAGAGGAGCTGAGTCTACATCTTTTCGGTGATACTCCATCACTACTGCTGCCACGATTTTCCTGTTGAGTTTGGCACTGAATTCCCTCAATGGCTTCCATACTTTCCATTTTCAAGGCTGTATAAAGTGGGCCCAAAAAGTACTGAGAAAACAAACATATGCAAAACAATCTCTTAATAGATCTGTACATAAGACTTACAAGCAAAAAAATATATTAGGTGTTTTCTAGTAAGATAAGCTGAGTCTCAGAAGGTAAACCAAACACCCAAGTTAAATAGCATTATTTCACCTTTTATCTATCAGGTATGGTTCTAGCTTTAAAAGGCTTAAGCTGGGTGTGGTGGCACATGCCTTTAATCCTAGCACTTGGGAGGCAGAGACAGAAGGATCTTTGTGAGTTCAAGTCTAGCCTGGTCTACAGAGTGAGTTCCAGGACAGCTGGGGCTACAGGGAGATCCTGTCTCAAAAAAGACCAAAAAAAAAAAAAGGGCTTAAGACAAATATGCACTATAATCTGCACCCCCCCTCCCCGAATGCTATGTAGAAAATTTTATAAGGGAATTACTTTTTCATACAAATTTTTTTTAATTTGGAATCTTTTATAACAGTACAACCGAGCATATAAAATATGCTTTTAAAAAAAGTTACAACAGTATTTTGGTTTATCCCAATTTTACACATGAGGATCATACAAAATTTTTATAAAGTAAAATGTTTAATGAAATTATTACACATTTTTTTGCCCGTCTCCTCCCACAATGCAAACAGGAGAGTGTAATCTAACAGAACTAATTACTCATTCTAAAAACAAAAATCGCTCAAAGAAAAAAATCTCAGAGATCAAACTTTCTAGCCCTTTTTCAATTAATAATGCAATAGATAGATTTCTATTTCATAATTCTATTTTAAATATAATTCATCGACAGTTCATTAATGAACTGTTCACTAATGAACAAATCCTTCTGAAATGAAAGTAAAAATATGTGATGGGAGTGCAGCAGACTATGAGAATCATTGCGCCTCAGTATGCAGTGCAATTTTCTCATTGCACATGTGCACAGTTAAATGAACAAAACATTCGATATGTAGATTTAACAATTACTTACCTCTACATGTGCCTGAATGCCAAGAACTTCTACAAGAGCTCTGCAAATATTTGTCACATACACCTTTCTTACTTGTAAAGAAGATTCATACCCAGCTGGCACAAACTTAAGGAAATACTGCAGTAAATGACACATCGTTGCCTTCAGCAAATCAGACTTGAGCTGCATAAGCACACCATCTTCAAACATGACACAGAGTTTTTCCAACAGCATATTTAAATAGACAGGTTCGATATTTCTATAAGCCTCTGCTTCAAAGGGGAATAATGTCTTTATCAGTTTTGACAATGGCTCTTCATACAGTTTCAACTGGTCAGTGTCCATGTCTACCAGGTGTTGTAATAATTCCAAAAATGAGCTGAAAAAGGTGCTGGCTGTTTGCGCTGGTAATCCTCCAAGCTCAAAGAGTTCAGTTAAAAGACTGATTGCTAAAGATTTAATTTTTGGACTGCCATACTCTAGCAGGGCACAACCTATTTGCCAAAGTAATAGTTCTTGTCTTCTAAAAAATACAGTTGGAATAATACGAATAAGAATCATTAGTAAGGTGACTTCAATAAATTCTAAATTCTGCATGCTCATGAGTTGCAGAGGAGCTGGTTGTAAACATCCCATGTGTTCATCTAGTTGACTTAAAAACTGATTAACCACCACTGGCCATTCTATAACATCACCCATGGCACTACTTTTGTGGAGGTAAATCAAGTCTTCAAAAAGATATAGTAATTCCTTTGTGAGTATGCCAAAAATAGCAGGATTCTTGCTTTTAAAAAGAGATAATAATGAGCAGATAACTTCACATATTTTCTTGTGTAACATGTGACAGGATGGGGTTGCTGCAATCCGTAACAGTCTTGTAATGATCCAATTACTGAATTCTTTGAAACAAACAAAGTAAATAAATACACCAGAAGTGTTAATTTGCTAAATTCTTGATGATTTTTCAAGTATAAGCTTCACTAAGAATAGTCTACATTTCCTACACAATGGAAAAATTAACTTCAGAATATTAATTTCTGAGTCAGACAGAAAAGGTGCTAGCTTGCCATCTACTAGCTACGTGAGCTTCACATTTCTCTGAACCTGCATAAATCCATTTATGAAAGGAGAGTAATGATATGGGCTGTTGTGAAGATCAAATAATACAATGTATATAAACTACTCAACATGTTCCCAAAACATAATAATGTTCAACAAATAGTAGCTNCCATCAAAAAATCCCCTCTAATTTTAGGAGATCCAATACCTTCTTCTGACCTCTGAGGGCATTGCATGACATGGATGCATTTTTACACATGCAGACAATACACTCATACACATAAAAGTAAAATAAATGAAACAAAAATAACCAATACTACTTTCTCCCTCAATTGATAGCAAATATGATTTAAAAATGTATGATCATATATGTGTGATATTCGAAAGAGCCAAAGAAAGCAGATTTCATAAAACAGACTGCAGATGAATGCAGAGCAACAGCACTTACCGTGATATTCGAAAGAGCCAAAGAAAGCAGATTTCATAAAGCAGACTGCAGATGAATACAGAGCAACAGCACTTACCGTGATATTCGAAAGAGCCAAAGAAAGCAGATTTCATAAAGCAGACTGCAGATGAATGCAGAGCAACAGCACTTACTGTGATATTCACAAGAGCCAAAGAAAGCAGATTTCATAAAGCAGACTGCAGAGGAATGCAGAGCGACAGCACTCACCAACACAACTGTCTCTGGCCTCATTTTGTCCATGCTTCCCATTCACATTTACAAACATGAGTGGAGAAGATTTCATGATATGCTGGATGAAATCAAGTAACATCACAGAGGTTGGCTGAGAGTCAATTTTCTTTACAAGTTCTAGAGCAACTAAAAACAAAAAACATTTTATTTATTTATTTTCCTCTGTGTTCCTCTATTCAATCTTAGCTGCCACATCAGAGGCATGAGGAAAAAAAATTTTTTTCTTTTCTTTTCAGAACAGGGTCTACCTACAGCCCCAGCTGGTCTGGAACTCAGAGAGATCCACCTGCCTCTGCCTCAAGTGCTAGATTAAAGACATGCACCATAATGCCCAGCTGGAAACTTTCCTTTTGCATCTTTGTAATGGAGACCTTAGAACCTTTTAAGTGGTCAGCAACTGCTTTGGTATGTCAAATAGATGCAAAGAGAGAGAGAGAGAGAGAGAGAGAGAGAGACTCATTTTAAAGAGTCATGACAAATTAAACTTTTTTTTTTCTTTTGATGTTTTTGAGACAGGGTCTCCCTTTAGTCCCAGCTGGGCTGGAGCTCGCTCTGTAGACCAGGCTGGCCTTGAACTCACAGAGATCTGCCTGCCTCTGTCTCCCGAGTGCTACCCGTGCTAGGATTAAAGGTGTGTGCCACCACGCCCGGCTTTCTGACAAATCAAACTTTTTTAAGAGACTAGACTTTGGTGATATTGTTCAGGGGCTGGAGATACGGCTCAGGGGTTAACAGCACTGGCTGCTCTTGCAGAGGAATAGCAAGTTCTATTCCCAGCACCCACATGGCAGTTAACAACCATCCGTAACTCCAGTTCCAGAGGCAGGCATTGGACAACACAGGCGCACTTACACACATGCAGATAATACACTCATACACAAAAAACAAAAATAATAAAGTAACTATTAAAAAAATTATTGTCCAGCAGAGTGCCTCTGCTATGACGTGGCACACTGATGTGGCAAATAGTCAGATCTTACTCAGTATTTTATTTTACTGTGCATTATAATCCACATGTGTGCACATGTTCAACTGTGTGTGAACGTGTAAGTCAAAGTCAAAGGTCACTGCTGGACCTTTTTTATTTTCTACCTTGCTTTTTGAGTCAGAGTCTCTCAGTGAAATGGAGCTCATCAATCTGACCAGGCTTGCTAGGCTAGTAAGCTGCAGGGATCTGCCATTAGACCACAGGCCTTCATCACTGGACGCAGCTTTTTACCTGGGTACTGAGGATCAAATCAAGTCCTCATGCTAGCTTGGCAGCTCTTTACTCAGTCATCTCTTTAGTCCCCTATCTAATTATAAATGTCTAATAACCATGTACATTCATTTGTCATACAACCCATTCTACAAACATTTGTACATAGAGCCTAAATTATATCAGGCACTATGCTAAAATCTAAAGATTAAAAAAAAAAAAGTCCTACATTCTGGTGAAGGAATGGTAACTACACTAACCCAGAATAAGAAGAAACAGTGGGGCATTCCTAGCTGGCAGGTTATGATAAATCGTAAAATGTGTTGGTACCAAATTTAGAATGAAATTTGGTGGCGCACGCCTTTAATCCTAGCACTTGAGAGGCAGAGGCAGGTGGATCTCTGTGAGTTCAAGACCAGCCTGGTCTACAGAGTGAGTTCCAGGACAGCTGGTGCTACAGGGAGACCCTGTCTCAAAAAGTCCCCCCCCCCAAAAAAAAACACTCTACCAAGTTCCATTTTACCTCACCCCACCCATGTAATTGAACAGAATACAGATGTGACACTTTCTCCCCAAGTTGCTAACATTGACCTACCTTTTAATTGTCAGAAGAACTTCTTCAATAACTCTCAGAAAGGCAGCAACATTTAAATACTTATGGTGTGACATTCATTGTATGTCTACCACTGGCTAAAGATGTCACTAAAGAATGGTCTATATGATTAGACTTGGCCAAATGTTTTATAGCTAACCTGTTAAAGAAGTCACAGTAGCCAGTAGAAATCAAGGTTTACAGGAAAACAGAATTAGTTTAAAAGTCTAAATTACACTGTTATAAGCAACAAGCAACACCAAAACCAACTTGCTTGAAAATACTATCACAAACACTAACTCAATAAGTAAAACTGCATAAAGAAAAAAAAGGGAGTATAATGTGGACAGGAAAACTATCCAATTCATGAAGCTCATGAAGCAATAACTGGCTCTGGGGTTGGAGAGTTCACTTTTGCAGAGGCCCCAGGTTCAATTCCAGCACCCACATAGCAGCTAGCAACTAGCCCTATCTCCAGGTCCAGGGATCTGATCTCTCTTCTCCCCATGGGCACTTCAGGACATGGGTGCATTTACAAACATGCAGGCCATACACTTATACAATAAAAAATAAAAATAATAAAAAAATTTTTTAAAAAGAAAGAATTGTTTTCTTACCAACATTTACATCTGTAAGTATTCGGTCAATGAACTGACAGAGAATTTGTCTTGGTTTCTGTACAACTGCACTATATTCTTCTGGAGTAGCACTAAAATACAAATGAAGTGTGTTAAAAGAGGCATGGTCAGGACAAGCAAGATGACTCAGCAGGTAGAGGTGTTGCGGCCAAACCTGAGCACCTGAGTTCCAGCTCCAGGACCCACATGGTGGAAGGAGAGAGCTGACCGGGTGCGCTGCTCTGTGACCTCTGTGCCCCACTGCAGATGTGCCAGTGTCCCAATAAATCATAAAATGTAAAAAAAAAAAAAATTGAGAGGCACAGTGGCATATGCCTCTAATCTCTACCTGTGGGGGCTAACAACTGTTCACTATTCCATATCCAAGGGGATCTGTAGCCCTTTTCTGGACTCCACAGCCAGAAGTGTGCAACACCTAATGTACTTACATGCATGCAGACAAAACACTCCTGCACAAAGTAGAAACAAATACATCAAAAGAATCAAAAAAAGATGGAAATGATGAAATGCCAACAAGAAGTATACTTGCCACACATGCAAAGGGAAAAAATTCGTGATGCAATTAGGACAAGAAAGTTGTTTTCATTTATCCTCTAATTTATGCAACTGAGATAGTTTAGATTTCTTTGGTTTGGCCACCAAGTAGAGATGAACACAAATGCATTGCAAAAAGAAAAGCAGGTATCAAACCGGCTTAAAGTCAGTATTGACTTTATGTGGAAAGTTTTCAGTTTCAAGAAATAAAGGAGGCTGGAGAGATGGCTCAACGGTTAAGAGCACTGGCTACTCTTGCAGAGGACCTAGGCTCGACTCCCAGCACCCACATGGCAGCTAACAACCGTCCTTAAATCCAGTTCCAGGGTATCCCTCTCTCTCTTCTGATCTCTGTGGGTGACGCACAATACGGGTGCAGTTACATACATGCAGGCATAACATTCAGTCACATAAAATTAAAAGAAATTTTAATTTTAAAAAATGGAGAATTCCAGTTGACCATTCAACTTAAGCAGAAGTCCTGGTAGAGGGAGGCCCAACGGGTTGAAGGGGCGTGGCAAACATCGCTACCCTTTTCTCCAGGTAACATCCAGTTTTGTCAAAATTTGCAAATGAAATAAAATGCCATCTTCACAGGGTGGCCGGGCTGTGCACGTCTGGCTTTTGTGAACACTGTGGCCAGTCCCTCAGTGCTGCGGCCCGGGCTGCGGGTGGAGACGCGGAGCCCAGTGCGGGCTAACCCGGTGCTGCGGGTGGAGGCGCAGAGCCCACTGCAGGCTGACCCGGTGCTGCGAGTGGAGACGCGGAGCCCAGTGCGGGTTGACCCGGTGCTGCGGGTGGAGACGCGGAGCCCAGTGCGAGCTGGCCGGGCGCACGGCTCTGCACGCAGGCAGGAAGCACGGCCGCGGCCGGCAGCTGACTTGCCCAGACTTTTCTCTCCACACGAGCGAAAAGGGAGTTAACTGCAAGCGTGGTGACAAGGGCTAGAAGCAGTCTGTGGTCAGGTTTCGAGGTTTCAAGAAGCAAACGAGTGTGGATAAGAGAGCGGCACCAGGCAGAAGAGCCCTTCCCCAGCGGAAGCGCGGGGTCGGTAGCGCGCGGGTCGGGGGAAAGCGGGCGCTCACTGCAGTCGCCGAGAGGCGCCGGGGCGCGGAGGAGAAAGGCATCCTAAGCCAAGGAGGACGCGCTGCCCGGAGCAGCCGCCTGCCCTTACCTGCCCAGCTCCCGCAGGGCGGGAATCATGGACGCCAGCTCCAGGCCGTGGTCGCCCATGTTGACACTACGCTGTTCTGAAACGCGTTGTGTTGGATTCCCCGCGTCCACACAGATACTTCCGGTGAGAAGGCGGGGCATCAACGGGGGCCCGCAGAGTCCAAAACTCCTCCCGAAGCCAGCGCGGATAAAGGCCAGGATGCCTGCGTTTCCGGTTCCTTTAGGATCTGGGGGAATCCCACAGAGGGCCGTGGCGGACCAGCGGCTGACGCGCCTCTTCCGGGTGCTACTTCCGGGACTCGGCTTTTGAGCTGCTCAGCACTGAGGCCTTCCACTTGGCATGCTCAGCGAAGAGGGACTTGATGATACGCGGGTCACTTATATATCTATACATGTTAAAATGTATATTTGACGAGGTAAGGCCAGGCATGCTTAAATTTGTTCTTTGTCGGCGGTGGCGCGGTGGTGCACGCTTTTAATCCTTGCAGACGCAGACGGGTCTCTGTGAGTTCCAAGTCAGCTGGGACTACAGAGAAACCCTGTCTCAAAAAAAAAAAAAAATCAGTTTAGAAAAAGCAGTAGCCTTTCTATATAACAATAATAACCAATAGGAGAAACAGTTCATGGCACTCCTCCGGTACACAGTAGCTTCAAAAGTATCTAGAGCCTGGCGTGGTCGGACAGCACTTTAATCCATAGCACTTCGGGAGGCAGGGCAGGCGGATCTTCTGTGAGTATCAAAGCAGAGCCTGGTCTATAGAGTGAGTTTCAGGACAGCCTGGGGCTAACAGGGAGACCCTGTCTCGAAAAAGAGCCAAAAAACAAAAAAAAAAAAAAAAGTATCAGAATAAACCTAACCAAAGACATTAGAGTTTTAAATCTTTGAAGAGATTGAGGAAGATACAAGGAGATGGAAATATCTCCTGTGTTCATGTTTTGGTAGAATTAATATTGTGAAAATGACAATCCTACCAAAATCGATTTATAGATTCAATGCAATGCCAGTCAAAATCCCCATGCCATTTTTCACCGAATTAGAAAAAAAACTCATCCTAAAAGTCATATGAATCACAAAATACCCCCAGATAACAAAGCAGTCCTGAGCACAAACAGCTGGGGAGATTATAGTGCCAGATCTCAAAGTATATTTCAGAGCTATAGTCATAAAAACAGCATGCTATTAGCACAAAAACAGACATGTAGATAACAGAACCAAAAAACTCAAACACAAGTGCATGCAATTTCAGCCACCTGTTGACAAAGGTGTCAAAAATACATACTGGAGGAAAGATAGCATCATCAACAGATGGTGCTGGCCAATCTGGATCTCCACCTGTAGAAGAATGAAATTAGACCCAGACCTATCATCCTGCACAAAAGTCAACTCAAAATGGATCAAAGACCCCAATATGAAACCTAAAACTCTAGAACTGTTAGAAGAAAGCATGGGCAGTACCCTAGAAGATATATGCAGAGAAAAGAATTTTTCTAGGCTAGAGAGATGGCTCTGTAGTTAACAGGACTAACTGCTCCTACAGAGGACCAGGGCTCACTTCCCAGCACCCACATGGCAGCTGGCAGTCATCTTTAACTGCCAGGTCCAGGGACTCCAACTCCCTCTTCTGCTTTCCGTGGGCATTGCATGACAGGGGTGTACTTACACACATGCAGGCAATGCATTTATACAGACAAGATAATACAGTGCAAATTCCAGGACAGCTGGTGCTACAGCTACAGGGAGACCCTGTCTCAAAAAGACCAAAAAATATATATATTAAAAAAAAAAAACGTCTAAATTGGGCATCAGATGCTCAGGAATTAAGGTCAACAATTGACAAGTGGGACTTCATTTAACTAAAAAGGAGACAACAGAGAAGTGTTGAAGAAACCCACGAAGTAGGAGAAACTTCACCAGCTTTGCATTTGACAGAGAATTAATATCCAGAATGTACAAAGAACTCAGAAAACAAAGAATCAAGAAAACAATCCAAATAAAAGGCTATGGATCTGAACAGAAAGTTCTCAAAAGAAGAAATAAAAACCGCTAAGAAACACCTTAAAATGTGTTCAACAGCCTTAGTAATTAGGGAAATGCAAATAAAAACCACTTTAAGATTTCACCTTATTCCAGCCAGACTGGCTAATATTGAGAGAACAAGTGACACCAAATGCTGATAAAGATGTGGGGAAAGGAGAATGCTCATTTTCTCCTGGTGGAAATGCAAATTTATGCAACCACCTGTGGAAAGCAGTGTGGAGAACTCACAAATAAAAATCTTTTATGTGATCCTGTTATACCATTCTTTGGGATATATTCAAAAGATTCATCCTACTGCAGAAATACTTGTGCAGCCATGTTTATTGGTGCCCTTTTCACAATAGCTAACTGTCAGATCTATAATGGCACAAAAAGACAGGCACATGAGGCTTAGTCACTCTGGGAACATATTTACTTCAGGAGTTGCCAGGGCATGGCAGCTGTGGGCACCTGGTGGGGCAGTCACTCAGCCAGCCAGCAAGATGGCCACTCCTTTATGTGGGACCCACTCCTGGGTGGGACCTCACATAAAGGAGAAGAGGTCATAAGATTGACAGCCTCTGGAGGAAGTGGACATCTGTGTGTCCCTTGGAATTCTGGGAAACTCAGACCTAACACTAAGAAATGGAAACAACCTAAATATCCCTCAACTGATGAAAGGATATGAAAATGTGGCTGAGCTGGTAGTACATGCCTTTGATCCCAGGCAGAAGCAGGTAGACCTCTGTGAGTTCAAGGCTAGTGCCTGGTCTACATAGCAGGTTCCAGTTCCAGACCAGCTGGGGCTACAGGGAGACCCTATCTGAAAAAGACACCCCCCCAGAAAAAAAAGAAAAAAAAGGTGATACATTGGTACATTTGCACAAGAGAGTTCTACTCAGCGGTAAAGAAAGATGAAGTTTGCAGGTAAACAGACTGCACTAGAAACTATTATACTAAGTTAAGTGACACAGACTCAAAAACAAGTGACACATGTTCTCTCTCATTTGTGGATCTTAGCACCAAATCTTTATATGGGAGTATGTATCCTGATGTAACTGCAGGAGAAAGGAAAATGGAAAGAAGGAACGGAGGTAAAGGGAAAGAAGGAGGCCAAGAGATAGTAGGAGACCGGTGACACCAAGGAGGAAATGGGGCTGGGGGCATTTAACTGGAAAGGGAGGAGAGGTTATACAAAGAACCATAGAGGGAAAGGGAAGAACTTTAAGGTGGGGTGGGGTGGTATTATAAAGGGAGAAATGAGGAAAATGGGGGTACTTTAACTGAGGGGGGGATAAAGAGAGAGAGGGAGGAGCAAGAAATAATGCTTAGGTAGCATAAAAAAAACAGTGAAATGCATTAGTTCAAAAGCCTACTGAAAAATACACATCCAAAAATATCAAGTAAAATAAAAATACACATCCAGCCAGGTGTGGTGGCACACGCCTTTAATCCCAGCAGAGGCAGGTGGATATCTGTGAGAAGAAGGCCAGCCTGGTCTACAGAGTGAGTTCCAGGCCAGTTGGGACTACAGGGAGACTGTCTCAAAAATCCCAATATCTGTACATGAGTGCATATATATATATATACCTGAAGGCTATATAACAAGAAACAGTGCCAGACAGGAGAAACTTCTCTTCGAGTTTTTGATCAGGGTAGTCCAAGAGGCTCCCAAAATTACACAAGCTATTGCCACAGTCCTTGATGTCCTCCCACAACTTAAGGGTAAGGCCCTATTGCTAAAGACAGGATATACTTCAGACACAGGACTTGGAGCAATGGAACTGGAACTAACCTGGAAGCCTTTTCCCTGAATTAGCTCTTGTAGTTCCAGAGGTTATTATGCAAGCTGTTAAGGAAGGAAGTCAATCAGTGGTCCAACCCCAGCTTTAAAGCCTAATAACCACAACAATGAGCAGCACAGCAAACTATCTGTATTGGTGCAGTAGTGGAACTTTTATCTTGGAGGTAATTAACAGCTATCTAATTGGACTTAAAGCCCTCTCAATAGGATGGAACAGATATGTAGTGCTGTAAACATAGGCAAATACACATAGCTGGAGTGGTCATAGAACCTAGAGAAAACACTGTGTCACATCCCTAAACAAATGTAATTTCTTATTGTATAGTAAATATGGATCCTTATGTTTATAGACAATTATACCTGTCACCATTCATCAAAGAGGCTTCTTTTTGCAACAGTTGGAGATTTTATAGAGAATTCCACAGGTGGTCAAACACAGAGAATAAGCATCTGTGAGATGCCCAGCCCTAAGTGACACATCTGCAATTCGACCTCTACACCCAAAGCTCACAGAACATAGTGGAACAGGGAGTAGAGAGAACATTACCTCGTCTCTCAACTCTCACCAGTGAACTCTTCATCACAGAACAGAGGATGGCAAACAGAAGGGCACAACTGGCTAAAGTGTAGGGGATAAGATTTCAGAGTGTGTGACCCTAGATAGGACTCTTATTAAACCTCACCTACCCAGGGCTCAGGGACCATTGCAGAAGAGGAGCCAATAAGATTGTAAGAGCCGGGGGTGGTGGAGGACCACAAGGAAACTGTTCTCCAGGCTTCTGGGAACTTGGTCATATAAAGACCCATGCAAACTCTAACCAGACAAAAACACAGCGAAGAGCTGGGGACATGGATAAGAAGCACCAACCTTAGCTGGGGAGCAATTGGCAGCTAATCTGTGCTGGGTGAGGGAGAGTTGATCTTCTTTAAGGGAGTGATGCTAGACAGGCTGAACCACTCCTAGTGGATGAACTCACACTGAGGGACATCTGAGCACACAAACCTGACTCCATAGGCCTTAACATATATGACAGAATGCATGAAACCCAGTGTGAGGACTATGGGGAATACAGATGGGGAGGAGGTCTAAATATGCTTAACATGGATAAGATGCACAAAAATTCAATGAAAAATATATTTAAAAAACCCCTAATTTCTACCAACTGAGCTACACCCCTGGCCCACCAGTGACTTTCACGTGGCTAAATCCTAAGGTTGTTGCTTACTTTCTTCTTGACATGGTTTGATGCTGTATTCCAGAATGGGTAATTCATGACAAAGGGAGCTTGGGCTGGCAGCCCTGACCAGACAGGGATTGAGTATCTAAAACAGAGCTCGTTCACACCCCTGTCTCCTGGAACACACCAGGGATGGGTGCCCTGCCAGGCCTAGACTTCCTTTGAGTTGTGAATTAAACACCCTGGGAGAGTCTGCTTCCATGTTTCTGTTAGACTGTTTTCCTTGCTTTTGTTGCTGTTATGTGGTTTTAGAGCCTCTGTTCAAAGTTGTATTCCTAAGAGTTTGCCACTCCCCTCACTTCTTTGAAGTAAGCACAATCTGAAAAACTAGTTTTTCCCAGGCTTTGACTCATGTGTTATTTTCCCCATATATATGTATGAGCCTGTACAATGAAGCTCACACTGTCTATCTCTCTTTATCATCTCTCTCTTCATCCCTCTCACTCCCTCGCCCTTTAATAAAGAAACCTTTGCTTAAAAGAAAGCTTGTGTGATGTGTCCCTGAAGAATTATTTATATAAACAGAGGCTCAGCAGCTTGAGCCTCCCAGGAACACTGCCTAAGCAAGTTCCTGAGCCCACTGTCTCTCCAGTTGCTTAAGGACTTCAAGAGTAGAAAACCGGCTCTTGAATAATCTGCCACAGGAGCAGGGACCAGCCAGGACTATTCACTGCTGCTTGTGAATGTGCTCTTTGGCTTACTAGCCTGCATCTTTTTTTTTTTTTAATGGGGATGGATTTTATTTTAAATTGGGGTATAAAATGAACTTTTAGTTACTGACAGGCTTCAAATGCATCAGATAGAATCACCATCAGGCAGAAGTCCATCTAGTAAAGTTTTAGGTGACCAGTAACTTCATCAGTGAGTTCTGGTCCTGGCCCAATCCCTAGGACAGTTCGAGAGCCTGGTTAATCTGAGTATGCCCAGCATCTTGGATTAGTCCCATTTTGGCATGGGTCCATAATTCAGTAAGAGTCTGTTCATCAGGGGCTTTGACCACCACCTGGGCTGGCCACGGCACTCCCAGTCTTCGAGCACTTGAGGGTTCTTCCTTTGGATTTGCTTGTAGGCAGAAACAGCAGCATGAGAACACCGGGCAGCAACTTTCCCTTTTCCCATCTGTGATGGTTAATCTTGGGTGTCAACTTGACTGGACTAAGGAACAAATAAGAGAAAAAGGATCTTCGGATTGGACCACCTCAACCCGGATGGCCCACCCCAAATGTGGGCATTACCTTCTGCCAGCAGGCAGTATTAAAGGCCATGGCAGAGGGAGCTGGTCCCTTTTTTCCTGCGGCTAGCCTCTTTCATTGGTAAATTTGTCTTGCTGCTGTGATCAACCCTTCGTATCCCAGCATGTACTGAGACCGGCAGATCTCCTGGAATCCATCGGGCCTTCAGCACCAGATTGGGGCTACTGAGACATCCAGCCTTGCGGACTGAGCAGTTCCCCGGATTCTCAGCCTCTCCAGTGTGGTGCGGCTACTGTTGGACTCCTTGAACTCTGTCACATGAGCAAATCAGTAAATTGTATATAGCTAAATATTTGTCCTGTTGCTTCTGTTTCTTTAGAGAACACTGACTAATACAGATTTTGGTACCAGGAGTGGTTCTAGAAAAACAGAATTGAAAGGATGAATTTCTTTAGTGGGCTTGGTAGTTTCTGGAGCCAGCTCTCCAACCCAATGAAGCCTAGAGTTGCTGAAGGCTCTCCTGGTGGCATGAAGAGGAATGATAATCCTTGGTGCAGACTATTTGATGTAATTATGAAGATAGATCCATTTGACTCACCTAACTCTAGAACCTCCATTGTGTAGATGTACCACATTTTCTTCTATGCACTCATCTAGTTGAGGGGCCACTTGGGTTAGTTTCGGCTCCTTGCTATTGTGAAGAGAGCTGCATAACCATAGGCTGGCATGTATCTCTGCATAAGATCAGTCTTGTGAGTACATCCCCAGGAGTGGTATGGCTGGAGAGATGGCTCAGTGGTTAAGAAGAAGGAGTTCTGCTCTGAGCAGATGACCTGGGTTTTGCATTCCCAGCACCCACTGGCAGCTAGAACAACTGTTGTAACTCGGTCCGGGGATTGAGCTTCTTGATTCTTCTTCTGACTCTGTGGGCATGGCAAATGACACAGGGCACTCATGCTGCAGGCATATGCATAACTATAAGAAATAATTTTTTAAAAGGGAAAAGAGAGCTGGAGGTGTAGAAGAGTGCTTTGCATGTGTGGGGCCTTGGAGTGGGAGAGGGAAGGGCAGAGAGAAGAGAGAGACCTAATGGAGAATCCTAAGAGAGAATCCAGTTAAGCAAGATGACAAAGAAAGTGTTGTTAAGATGCAGGTTAGCAGTAGTTAGCCCTCAAGAAGCATGGAGAAGAGTGGAGATCTGGAAGGCATGATTGTGAGCTGTGCTCAAGATGCTCTCCAAATCCTTTGATATGGAATGTTTGGCTCATTCTGGTACACTCAGCTTGGCTGCTGGAATTGCTTGTGGCCTGTGCCTGAGCTGGGGCGTCAAAACTCAACAACATAGACAGACACAGGCATGGGAACCAAAGCAAGCATCTTGGGAGAGAGTGGGGAGTATAAAATGATTCTTGTGGTTTGAAATTACTTAAGATGGTGTATTAGTCATGGTTCTCTAAAGAAACAGGACAACAGACGAACTATTATACCTATATGCATTATTGATTTGCTCACTGCAACAGAGTACAAGAGCCCAACAGTAGCCGCACTGCACCTGGAGGAGCTGAGAACCGGAGAACTGCTCAGTCCACAAGGCGGATGTCTCAGTAGTCCCAAGTCTGGTGCTGAAGGCCCATGGTTCCAGGGATCTGCCGGTTCAGTACACGCGGATCTCGAAAAGTTGATCACAGCAAGCAAGACAAAATCACTCCAGTGAGGAGGCACGCCCAAGGAAAAAAGGACCCCAGCTCCCTCTGCATGGCCTTTAATACTGCTCGCTGGCAGAAGGTACATGCCCACATTTGGAGGGCCCATCCGGGTTGAGGTGGTCCAATCCGAGAATTTTTTTTTCTCTTATTTATTCCTTAGTCAGTCAAGTAACACTCAGGATCAACTATCACAATCCACCCATTTTCAACTTGACTACCCAATAAAGTAGCCTCTCCTTATGTTAAGCTTAAATGTCAATTGCAAAACATGCAAGGTCATAATTCCACCTAAAATGTTATAAGATTTATGTGCAATAGCAAAGCATTATATCTTAGAGTACGGTGGTCATGTCCTTGAGGAATACTTAGTCCTTCAGTATCTAATACCTAAATATGACAACACTTAACACTTATATCAGTTGCACATTCAAAGGGAAAACACAAGTATCCGCTTACTATATATATATATTATAAACTGTGCTTGTTATCCGCTTTATATATATTAATATATATATATATATCATATATATATATATATTAAGCGGATATATAATAAATGTACACATATCATAAGCAAATATATTATATATATATAATATCATTAAGCGATAACAAAGCACCTTCTTAACCAAATAGGACAAAAGTTATATCTATTATAATCCACATTTCTGCAACTAGGTCCCGTGGCCCTCAGCTGATATTTATGACTACCTTCTTCTACTACCCACTCTGTATTTCCTCCCATCAGCAAGCACCTCTGCAGGTCCTGGCTCTTTCCTGGAGGAGTACCCATACTTCATCCCTGAAGGGTCTCTGGCCATTTATTGTCTCTGTTTGGGTGTTGAGTTTCCCTTGACCTTAATCATAGGAACGGTAGCTACCAGAAGGGCCACAGCACTCCTGCCTTCCAGACACAATCTTCCTTGCCCCCATTGTGGAGAAAAAAAGTCCACATTTCCCCTGGTAGTCTGATCAATCATTTGCTCCTACTAGTTATTCCTCCTTAGCCTGTTGGCTTTAAGGCAGTAGAAGCCACAAAGTGTCCAGGGGAAGTCTTAGCTTCCAGTTCATGGAACGTTTGCTGTATTCCTGGCCAAAAGCATTCCCCCTTTGGAGCCAAAACATCTAGACACAGCCAATAACGCAAGGTCCTGTGGTACAGGAACCAAAAATTTTCCTACTGGGTCACTAGGGGTGATAGTGAGATGGAATCACTCCACTTCCTACCCTTGGTTCCTGGACCAATGAATTCTGGCTATAGGAGAAACAGTACACTATATTGGACACTGATTTACAAGCATAATCTGCCTGCTGGAGAGCCTTGCCCAGCCCTCCAGGTTATTGGCCTACCTAATTGGTGCTGTACTGTGTCTTCAAGAGGCCATTCCAATCGTCTATCAAGCCGCTGCTGCTGGATGGTGGTGTATTAGTCCTTTTTGTTGCTGTGATAGAAACACCAAGACCAAGGAACTTAATAAAAGGAAGAGTTTATTTGAGCTTACGATTGACTGTTCAGGAAATTAGAGTCCATTGTGGCGGGAGGCATGGCGGCTGGAGAACTGGAGCACAAACCGAGGGTCCATCTTGCAATGAGTACAGAAAGCAGAGAAAGAACAACTGTAGACCACGAGGCTTACAACTCACTAAGCTTGCCCCTAGTGACATAACTTCCTCTAGCACAGCCAACCTTCTAAGACGGAGACCTCCAAAAACAGGCCACCAACTGGAGACAAATGTCGAATACAAGCCTATGGGGACACTCAAACTACCGACATTCCACTCCCTGGCCCCCAATAGGCTCCTGATCATATAAAGCAAAATGCATTTAGTCCCACCTTAAAAGCCCCCATAGTCTTTACCAGTTTAAATATTATTCAAAGCTAGACCACAGTCCAAAGTCTCTTCTGAGACTCAAGGCCATCTTCTAACTGTAAACTCCTGTGAAATCAAAAGACAAACTACAAACCCCCAACGTACCATGGAACCGAATACACATTCCCATTCCAAAAGGGAGGAATAAGAGGCATAGTGAGGAAATACTGGACCAAAACAAAGACTGAAAACCAGCAGGGCAAATCTAAGTCCAGTAGCTCTGTGCGACTTCTGGGACTTACTTGACTTCCAAAGGGCTTTAGATGGCTCAGCTTTCCAGCTTTGCTTGCAAACATACATCTCTTTCTTAAACCGGTACCACTCCCTGTATGAACTCTCCTTGGCAAATATCTCACAGGTCTGGCATCTTGATTGTCTTCTTGGGGTCTCCACATCCAACCGGGCTTCATATTCACAGCTTCCCGCAATGGCCTATCAGGGCCTTCTTTATTCATCGATCCCCTGCGCCTCTGCCTGCTTCTCTGCTTACAGTAGTCACAGCTTTTCTAGCCCAAGTTCCAAAGTCTTCCAATTCTCCAAACATCTACATGGTCAGGTTCTTCACAGCCAACACCCACTTCTGGGGGGTATTGGCTGTGAAGAACTACCAAATAATTTATTAGTCACTTTTCTGTTGCTGTGATAAACACCAATAGAACGCAAGGAACTTATAAAAAGGAGAGTATTTTGAGCTTACGAGTGACAGTTCCAGGGAATTAGAGTCCATGTGGTGGTAGGCATGGCGGCTGGAGACCTGGAGGCAGCAAACCGAGGGTCACATTTCTCGCAATGGACACAGGAACAGAAAAAGAGCAACGGAACACGAGGCTTGTTAAACTCACTAGCCTGCCCCCAGTGACAATACTTCCTCAAAAAAAAAAAAAATAGCACAGCACACTTCTTTTTTTTTTTTTTTTTTTTGTCTTTTCGAGACAGGGTCTCCCTGTAGCCCCAGCGTCTGGAACTCACTCTGTAGAACAGCCTGGCCTTGAACTCACAAAGTCCACCTGCTCTGCTCCCAGTGCTAAGGATTTTAGGCGTGCACCACCACGCCCGCTTAACAGCCACACCTTCTAAGACCCAAAAAATAGTGCCACCAACTGAGACAAATGTCTGAATACTTACAGCCTATGGGGGACACCTCATTCAAACACCACAGTGGGAGAACATTGGTAAGACCATTGGATACCATGACAATGGGCCTACTGTCGCACTTCTTTGGCTGTTAAGTGAGTTCCTTGGTCAGAAGCAATGCTGTGAGGAATCCCATGACGGTGGATAGGCATTCTGTAAGTCCTGGATGGTAGTTTGGCAGAAGCATTATGTGCCGGAAACACAAACCCATACCAGAATAAGTATCTATTCGTGTAAGGACAAAGTGCTGTCCCCTCATGATGGAAGTGGTCCAATGTAGTCGACCTGCCACCAGTTTGCTGGTTGGTTACCCCGGGGAATAGCACCATCTTGGGGGCTCAATGTTGGTCCCTGCTGTTGGCAAATCTGGCACTCGGCAGCAGCTGTAGCCAGATCAGCCTTGGTGAGTGGGAAGTCCATGCTGTCGAGCCCATGCATAACCTCCATCTCTGCCACCATGACCATTTGTTCATGGCCCATTGAGCAACAATCAGGGATAGCTGGAGAAAGAGTATGTCTATCCACAGAATGAGTCATCCGATCTACTTTATTATTAAACTCTTCCTCTGCTGAGATCACCTTTTGAAGAGCATTTACATGAGACACAAATATATTCACATCCTTTGACTATTCAGAGAGATCTATCCACATATTTCTTTCCCAAATGTCTTTTCTCACCAATTTTTCCAGTCATGCTCCTTCCAATCCCTGACCATCCAGCCAAAAAATTGGCTACAGCCCATGAAAAAGTATATAATCAAACCTCTAGCAATTTCTCCTTCAGGCAAAATGCACAGTCATGTGCACTGCCCAATGTTCTGCGTACTGTGAAGACTTTCCTTCATTAGTGTCCTTTAGGGTTGTTCAGAAATAGGCTGTAATGCTGCAGCTGTCCACACCTGGGTGGTGCCCTGCATAGCGTGCAGAACCACAGGAAACCAGGCCATGTTCTCTTCCTCAGTCCAACTGATCATAAGGGCAACCCCATGAAGCCATAGGTGCATTCTTAAGCACAGGAGGTATTGAAACAGGAGTGGGAACCATAGGCATTTGGGCAACTTCTTCATGTAACTTTCTTGTGCCCTCAGGGCCTGTTTGGGCCCTGTCACGTATGTAACTCTTCCATTTGACAATGGACTCTTGCTGTGCACGTCCTACCTTATGGCTTGGTGGGTCAGATAACACCCAGTTCATGATGGGCAGCTCAGGTCCATGGTGACTTGGTGGCCCATTGTCAAACGTTCAGTTTCCACTCAGGCCCAATAGCAGGCTAAGGGCTGTCTTTCAAAAGGAGAACAGTTGTTAGCAGAAGGTAGAGCCTTGCTCCAAAATCCAAGGGTCTCCGCTGTGATTCCCCTATGGAAGCCTGCCACAGACTCCAGACAGCATATTTTTCTGCCACTGATACCTCAAGCACCATTGGTCTGCTGGATCATATGTCCCTAGGGGCAGAGAAGCCTGCATGCAGCTTGGACCTGTTGAAGAGCTTTTTTCCTGTTCCAAACCCCACTCAATGTTTGCTGCCTTACGAATCACCTGATATATGGGTCGTAGTAACACACCCAGATGAGGAATGTATGAGGAATGTGCTGCCTCCCCAGAATCCAAAAAGGCCCACCAACGTTGTGCTTCATTCTTGTCGGAGGGAGGGGCCAGGTGCAACAACTTATTCTTTACCTTAGAAGGAATTTCTCTGCATGCTCCCCACCACTGAACTCCTAGAAACTTTACTGAGGTAGATGGCCCTTGATTTTTATTTGGATGTATTCCCCATCCTCTTATGTGCATGTGCTTTACCAACAAGTTTAGACTAGCTGCTACCTCCTGTTCACTGGGTAATCAGCATAACATCATCAATATAGTTGACCAGTGTGATATTTTTTGTGGAAGAGTCAGGCGATCAGATCCCTTCTAGCTAAGTTATGGCACAACGCTGGAGAGTTAACATACCCTGAGGTAAGACAGTAAAGGTATATTGTTGGCCTTGCCAGCTGAAACAAATTGCTTCTGATGGTCCTTATGAAACCGTATTGAGAAGAAAGCAATTGCCAGATCAATAGCTGCATACCAGGTTCCAAGAGACATATTAATCTGCACAAGTAAGGACACCACATCTGATAAAGCGGCTGCAATTTGTGTCACTATTTGGTTGAGTTTTTGATAGTAAACTGTCATTCTCCATGATCCATCTGTCTATTGCACAGGCCAAATTGGAGAGTTTAATGGAGATGTGGTAGGAATTACCACCCCTGCATCTTTCAATCCTTGATGGTGGCACTAATTTCTGCAATCCCTCCAGGGATACAATACTGTTTTTGGTTCACTAATTTCCCTGGTAGAGGCAAAAACAATGGTTTCCATTTGGCCTTTCCAGCCATAATAGCCCTCACCCCACAGGTCAGGACCAATGTGGGGATTCTGCCAATTCTAATTATATCTATCCCAAATATACATTCTAGGACTGGGGAAATAACCACAGGATGATTTTGAGGACCCACTGGGCCACTGTGAGTCGGACTTCAGCCTAAAGTCCACTTATCACCTGACCTCCATAGCCCCTAATTTAACCGGAGGGCCACATACTTTTTAGGGTCTCTGGGGATCAGTGTCAACTCAGACCAGTATCCAATAGGCCTCAAAGGGTCTGATTATTTCCTTTTCTCCCATGTACAGTTACCCTAGTAAAAGGCCTCAGGTCCCTCTGGGGAAGGACAGAGGAAGGCAAACAGCATAACTCTTTGGTATTGTGACAAGGTCCTTCCTCACCGGAACCCAACCACCCCTTCATTCAAGGGGTTCTGGGTCTGTGACCTGTCTCAAGTCTGGAAACTGGTTAACTGGACGGTATTTGCGCTAACGTGAACAATCCCCAAAAAATTGGTTTTTTGAAAAAAAAAAAAAACTTCCTGTCATTTGTTTCTAGAGCTTTTCTGCTATACAGATCAAATAAAAACTTTAGTAGGCTTCTTATGTACCTTGTTTCAGGAAACACCATGATTGATTAGCCAGTTCCAAAAGATCCATTCGGGTCATGCCATTATAGGATTTGTTTTTTCATTTGCTGCCCATTATAACTACAATAACTACACTCCTCTGGCCTTCTGCGATTCAGTGCTGCCACCTCATGCCTACCCTGAGGTCCTGTTAACCTATTTGTGTACATTTAATTTTTTCCAAGCCGAGCAACACTTCTCTAACTGTGAGATCTGGCATAAGAAATAGAGCCAAAACAAAGCTCTTCAAATTTCTGGTGTCTCTCTCAGTAAATTCCATCTTATAAACTCAGTAAAACGCATGTCCTCTGGGTCCTCAAATTGTGGAGAATTTGGTTTATACTTCGAATCCACTCAAGCAAGCCCATCTGCCCGACCCTCACAATCCCTTCATCAATATTAAGCAAAGGAATATCAGGCAACTCTAACTCGCTGTTAGTAGGCTGTGTTTTAATAAATATGTCAGCCAACCCTTCAAATAAATTTAACACCTTTTTTAACCACTCTAGCTTCCATGTTAAACCTAGAATCCCTACTCAGTGGGCTCATATCGAAAACTCAGTCTGATCCATTTTTATATTCCTTCCACCATTATCCCACACTTAAAATCCATTCCCAAACATAATTCCTTAGGCTTCTGCTGGATTGAATCAGCAAATTCATTATTTTCTTTAGTGGTGTAGCGCACCTCTCATGGACCACACTTTCTATATCTCACGTTTAGGGGTTTGCTTGCCTTGACTCTGGTTATAGTCTAGAGGCAACAATTGTTCGGGCCCTGAGGACATTAGCTCCGACTGTGAGGGGGAGATTAGTTTCCTCAGGCAGGGTGGAGGTAGGGATCTGCACGGTGTTGGATTCTCTGCTGAGGGTGGGAGAGATAATTCCTCAGATAAAGAAAATCCCTCAGAATCACGAGGTTCAACATCCTCATCATCGTGGTCTCCCACACATCTCCATCCCCAGTTTCAGGGTTCCACCCTTTCCCACCCATGCTTCTCATTGACTGCTGACACTCTTCGTGCTGGGAATTAAATTTGCGTTGTAAATCAGTCAAACATATAATAAGTGACTCCAGCTTGATTTTTCTGCCACTTTAGCTCTTGGCTGCTGGAGAGAAATTTGCTCTTCCAGAGCACACTTGAAAACTTTTAAACTGTTGTTTCCGAATCTGGTTCTGGTCAATTTTATCATTGGCTCCTTTATTTTCTCATCATTTATCCAGAGATGCTAGGAGACAACCAGGCAACATCATTTTTCCTTATTTTTCTGCAATTTCTCAATTTTTATATAGAGTCACTAAATTCCTGCTTCTCACAAGAGGCGATGCTAGGTAGTCAAATGGCTCTATCTTCATAATTACATCAAATAGTCTGCACCAAGATTATCATTCCTCTTCAAGCCACCAGGGCTCAGCAACTCTAGGCTTCATTTGGGTTAGAGAGCTGGCTCCGAAACTACCAAGCCCACTAAAGAAATTCATCCTTTATCCTTCAATTCTGTTTTCTAGAACCACTCCTGGTACCAAATCTGTATTATGTCAGTGTCTCTAAAGAAACAGAAGCAACAGAAAATATTTAGCTATATACAAATTTACTTGATTTGCTCATGTGACAGAGTTCAAAGATTCCAACAGTAGCTGCACCA
>VZQC01013514.1:104366-122704 GCA_009823505.1 Rhizomys pruinosus
TTCTATGCAGCAGTAAAGAAAGATGACATCAGGGCTGGAGAGAGGGCCTTGCGGTTAAGAGCGCTGACTGCTCTTGCAGAGGACCCGGGTTTGATCCCCAGCACCCACATGGTGACTGAGAACTGTCTTTAACTCCAGTTCCAGGGGAATCTGACACCCTCTTCTGACTTCCACAGCATTGCACGACATGGGTGCACAAACCAACATGCAGACAGTATGCTCATACACATAAATAAAATTAAATTAAAAATTAAAAAAATACATTTATAAAAACAAAAAGAAAGATGACATCATGAGCTTTGCAGGCAAATGGCTGGAGCTAGAAGATATCATGCTGAGTGAAGTAACACAGTCCCAGAAAAACAAACGATGAATGGTATCCCTCATCTGTGGATGCTAGTACCAATTACCTAATTGTATGGCAAACAGCAATGTCAATGTGACCTGAAAACAACTGTGCTCTTATATTATGAATCCCTTAAAAAATAAATTAAAAAATTATTTCTAGGCCAGGTGTGGTGGCTCACTCCTTTAGTCCTAGCACTTGGGAGGGAGAGGCAAGCGGATCTCTGTAAGTTCAAGGCCAGCCTGGTCTACAGAGTGAGTTCCAGAACAGCCAGAGCTACAGGGAGACCATGTCTCAAAAAGATAAAAAAATAAATAAATAAAAAATTATTTCTGTATTTGTTTTTAATAGTGTTTGGCCTGCATGTGTATAAGTGCACCACATATTCGCAATGCCCAGGGAAGCAATGCAGACTGGCCTTGAATTTGGCAATGATTTTACTGCCTCTACCCCCTGAATTCTGGGATTACAAGACATGTGCTACCATGCTAGGTCTTATTATGTACAGTCTTTTTTTATTATGTACAGTTTTTACTAACCATATATATTTAGTCCTACATTCTAATATACATAAATGTGCAAAATATAAATATCAAAATGAGTCTTAAAATGTAAACAGTTTTATGTTACTTTCTATCAAATGGACATTTCCTTAGTATATAAACTGATCCAGTAATTTGTATCTTTTTCTTTTTTGTGGTGCTGAGGATAGAACCCAAGGCCTCTCGCATAGTCAGCCTTTCATCATTTGGGGAGACAAAGTGCCACAAGAAGGGTGAAACTTTAGAACCAAAGAGGTTGAGATAGGGGTGTCCCCTGTTCCTCTGGTACTTATTAAGTTCTATGTCCTAGATCCAGCTGACAAAGGGACACCAAACCAACCTGAAAATTTTCATGTCCACATTAATGATAAAGTACTCTGAAAATGACCAATAGGTGGCACTACAACCCTGTTGAGACCTACATGGACCTAGCAGCTAGAGGCCAGAGCTGCTGGCTAGCTGTGTGAATTCCATCATAACACAGTTGTTCATATTGTTGTTCTTCTCCATTTTGGTATTATGTCAGGATTTCATTGTATGACGGCCATCATGAAGAATACACTAAAACTTAAATCTTTAAAAATATTTTTTATTTTGTGTATGTAAGCGCACCCATGTCATGCAATGCCTGTGGAGGTCAGA
The DNA here is from genome assembly GCA_009823505.1 of Rhizomys pruinosus. NCBI lineage: Eukaryota > Metazoa > Chordata > Mammalia > Rodentia > Spalacidae > Rhizomys > Rhizomys pruinosus. The sequence continues at coordinate 105,897 of VZQC01013514.1, forward strand.
AGGTGTCCAAGTCCCTGGAACTGGAGCTACGGATGGTTGTTAGCCACCATGTGTGTGCTGGGTATTGAACCCTGGTACTCTGCAAGAGCAGCCAAGGCTCTTACCTGCTAAGCCATCTCTCCAGCTCCTAAAATGTAAATCTTAAATGAGATAAAGATGTAAATAGTTTCACAAGTTACATTCTACACCTCCTTGGTACATAGGCTCATTCAGTAATTGTGTCTTATTTTTTGTGATGCTAGTGATAGAACACAAGGCCTCATGTATGCTTAGCAACTCTCTAAACACTGAGTTATAGCACGGTCCTCTGTAGTTTATGTTTTAAGCAAGTTCTTATGTGATTGAGGTTGCTTTGAGTTGTTTGTGGCTTTTTCAAAATCCAAATGTGACTACCACCCTTCTTTAATAGCTAGGTTAGCAGCTGGGCATGGTGGCATGCACCTTTAATCCTAGCACTTAGGAGGCAGAGGCAAGCATATCTTTGTGAGTTCAAGACCACCCTGGTCTACAGAATGAGTTCCAGGACAGCCAGAGCTACAGGGAGACCCTGTCTCAAAAAGACCAAAAAAAAAAAAAATAGCTTGGTTAGATATTAAATGTAGTCAAACATAGGTGAAAGGTAAAAGGGACCATATGTCTGTTAGTGTCCACCAGGTAAAATCTCAACTAACAGACAACATAACTACAAGCCATCATTCTGACAATGAAGGAAAACAAATGATTCATTAAAGTCAGACTTCAGCAGTGTATCTCTTCCACTTAGAGACACTGAAAACAGCCATTGCAAACCCAAACTGTTTAAACCCCTTAGTTCTCATAAGTGACTTATGATGTTTAAGAAACTTAGCAAGCCAGGCATGGTGGCTCACGCCTTTAATCCTAGCGCTCCAGAGGCAGAGGCAGGTGGATCTTTGTGAGTTCAAGGCCAACCTGGTCTACAGAGTGAGTTCCAGGACAGCTGGGGCTACAGGGAGACCCTGTCTCGAAAAGAAAAAAAAAAAAAAAAAAAAAACCTTAGCAAAGCCATTTGTTTTTCTGTCTCTGTGAAGGTTTCACAATCAGTAGATGTATTTTAAAAATTAAGACTCATTGGTATTTGGAGACAATTCATGAATGACACAGCATACTTCCCATGTATGTGGGAAGTTTCTATATCAGTAAACAAATTCTTGCCATTCCCATTACTAAGGTCTCAAGTATGACCCGAGGTTACTTAAATATTTTTTCTTCCAAATGCTTTCTTCTGCTATCATCTACCAAGTAGCTCTTCAAGCAAATAAGAGACTTATTTTATTTTATTTTTGTCTTTGTGAGACAGGGTCTCCCCCTTTAGCCTTTAGCCCCAGCTGGCCTGGAACTCACTTTGTAGACCAGGCTGGCCTTGAACTCACAGAGATCCTCTTGCCTCTGCCTCCTGACTGCTGGGATGAAAGGTGTGCCACCACACCCAGTTTGAGATTTCAGTTCTTAAATCTCAGCATGTATCACAATTACCAGGAAGGTGCATTGAAACAGATTCCTGAAAAACTTTGCTAGAGTTTAAAATTCAATAACTCAGAAAGGAAACTTAAGGTTTTTATTTTAAAATTTTTTTTATTTACAGATAAATGTGGGAAATGCTAGTTAGGGCTTTCCAGGAAGGCAACTGGAAGTCATCATATATATTCGTATGTGTTCATATGTTCATGTTGCTGACTAGTCAGAGTTTTGGAATGCCATGAAATTCATATTAATACACCCTGGATGAAAAGGTATCTGAGGAGGATGGACAGTCTCTGCCATGCTCCATATCTGCGTTTCTTTTATAATTTGCAGTCTGTTTCTGCTAATGCTATATTTGGGTTTGTTTTTATCAGGTGAAGGTATACAAGAAGAATGGAGACGGAAGCCACTTTTCCTGCCGCTGCCTGTTCTGCCAGCTTCACCCTAGGATAATTGTTCAGCTTGAGTTCCACTTACTAGTATGTGTCTATTTTGAAAGCTAGACCATCCATTTGGTTTTTAATCTTTTCAAAATTTCAAATTCCCAAAGCTACAGTTAATTTTGTTGTTGCTGCCTGGAAGAGACCAGGCTGGCCTGGATCTCACAGAGATCCACTTGTCTCTGCCTCCCCAGGACTGGGATTAAAGGTGTGTACCCCCATGCCCAGCATGATGTAGTTAATTTTTTGTGCATATTACACCCAGAAGGAGAAGGTCAGGGAAAGTAGAGACTTGTATTCAGTTCTGTCTTATCAGATTATTTTCCCTCTAAATTATTTTTTTAAGAAAACCGTCATAAAGATAGAATTGAACTAAATATAGAATCAGCCTCTTCCACTTATAAATGTTTTCTCTACTTTCTTCATTCTGGAAAAAATGTCTAAAAGCAAAACTCAGTATGTTCATATAGTTCCTGGTTTCACTTAAAATGCATTATAGTTATCTGAGATGCTCATCAACAGATGAATGGATAGAGACAATATGGTCTGTATATACAGTGGAGTACTATTCCAGTATAAAGAAAAATGAAATAATGACATCTGCAGGAAAATGGATGAGACTGAATATAATCATGTTAAGCCAAAAATGCAAAACTGAGAAAAGACATTCACATGTTTTCTTTCATATGTGGAGTCTGGATTAACAATAGCATGAAAACAGAAGGGAGACTCTGGGAAGAGAAAAGGGAGCTTCAGGAGAGAGGAGGAGGCAAGAGAGGGTAGCAGGAGCCATTGGGATATGATCAAAGTACATTAATTATATGTGTGCATGAAAATGATGCAGTGAAATTAGTTGTTTTATATGAGTGATATATGGCAAAAATGTTTTTAAAAACGCATCTAAGGGGGCTGGAGAGATGGCTCAGCGGTTAAGAGCACTGACTGCTCTTACGGAGGACCTGGATTTATAGTCTATAACATACACAGTGAAGCATACATTTATACTCATAGTCTAGAACATACACAGTGAAACATACATTTATACTCATAGTCTAGAACATACACAGAGTAAAAGATATTTTTAAGGGCTAATTCTTTGATAATAGCACAAGAACTGAAGTCCTAATTGTTCCTGCTTGTAAACATGGGTACCGTGGTTAGCACAGAGAGAACATGAGCTGAATATTAGCAATGGTGGTGGTGAGCACTAGAAGTTTCTCTCTATGGTTGTTCTTCCCTAACCAAAGAACCTAGAGCCGAGTAGAACAAACTCAGTCCTGATGGATCTTTGGGAAGTGTGGACTCAGAAAAGATCTTTATATCAAAGACATTTTATTTAGTTCCTTTAGTTTTTATTTAGTTGTGCTGCTTTTTGTGTATATGTGGTATGTGTTTACATGTATGCTTGTGCAAATAAATGCTCTACCTGCTGAGTCACCTCAGCCCTAAATTGATAAACATCACTTATTTAGCTATTTATTTATTGTTATTTTATGTGTATGGGTGTTTTACCTGCAAGTATGTAATTGCACTTATGTTATGCAATGCCTTCAAAGTCCAGAAGATGTCAGATCTCCTGGAACTGGAGTTATGGACCGTTGTTAGCAGCTGTGTGCGTGCTGGGAGCCGAACCTCAGCCCTCTACAAGAGTAATCAGTGCTTTTAACTGCTAAGCCACCTCTCCAGCCCCATGATAAATATCTAAAAACTTTTCACCTATAAATGAAGATAATTTCTTAGGGTTATTATGGATATTCTAGGGAAAAAAATCACTATGAGGTACTTAAAATGGTGAATGAAACCAAAGGAGTTCAATAACTGAGTTATTGTTATTGGTATTTTACATAACAATAGACAATCCAGGAAAATATCTCTGCTTCAGTTTTAGTTGGTAATTTTTTTTAAACCAACAGCTGGAATACATGATTGAACTCAATTCATGTGACAGCAAATATTCAAAGTTGGGACTTATCTAGAAACACTGGAAAATATGTTGTGATGGTTAATCATGGTTGTCAACTTGATTGGATATAGGACCAACTAAGAGAGGATCTGCACTTTCTGGAAGGATTGACTGAGAGCAGAAGCTCTAGTCCCTTATTCCTCCCTACCCCTAAACGGAAGGAGGCCCTAGGGAAAACCTACTGCTTTTTGCCTGGCTGACTTTGCTTCTTGCTGGTGAGTGTATCTACCTGGCTGCTGCTGCTGCTGCTGCCGCTGCTGCCATCTGCTGCCAACATCAGAACCAGCTTCTTTAGCTTCCCCATGTGGGCTGAAGAAGTGTCTCTCCAGGAATCCTCCAGGTACCCAGTGACAAATTGGGACTGGTGAGGCATCCAGCCTTGTACACTGATGCTACAGGAGTCTCAGCCTCTCCAGTGTGTAGACAGCCTTTGCTGGTTTACCCAGACTACCCAGCATGTGTTGTGTAAACCAATCTGATAAATCCCCTTTTGTAATACACACACACACACACACACACACACACACAGAGTTAAGACATATGGGTGAGTCTGGGTGTGGTGGTGCATACCTTTGATCCTAGCACTCAGGAGGCAGAGGCAGGTAGATCTCTGTGAGTTCAAGGCTAGCCTGGCCTACAAAGTGAGTTCCAGGACAACTGAAGCTGCAGGGAGACCCTGTTTCAAAAAGACAAAAAAAAAAAAAGACATATGATTCCTATAAATAGTATACTTTTGCCTATGAAGTACAACATTTTCTCCTTGTGCATTTTTGCTGTTTGATAATATTACTTTAATTGCTTTCATTTTGTTCTTTTATTTGTTTATTTATTTGAGGTAGTGTGTTATGTAGCTAAGCTTGGCTTTGAGTTGACTATCTAGAAGAGACTGATCTAGAATTCTTGATCTTCTTGTCTCTAACTCCCAAGTGCTGGGATTACAGGCCTGACTTCAGGCCTGTAATTATTACTCTTTGAATTCTCAGTGGAGCCATTTTATCAAGTAATATCTCAGAATATCCCCAAGTAAGTAATCATGTGCAGGCTGAGCCAAGGCCCTTGACCTAGAACCTTGCTTATTTTTCATCTCCACAAGTTTGAAAATCTTATTCTTTATTGGTGGTGATATAGTCAGTTGGGCAGATACCATTTTTTCTTCCTCTTTCCCTCCATTCCTTGTACTGGAGTTGGAACCCAGGACCTTATAAAGTTGCCCAGGCTGGCCTTGAACTTGCAATCATCCTGCCTCAGCCTCCCATGTAGCTAAGATTATAGGCCTGCACCATAAGGCCTAGCTACAATTTCATTATTTATGATCATGTGCATTTCTAAAGATATACTCTATTTGCTCTTGGATTTGGGGGCTAGTTCTAGGAAACACTTTACTACTTTTTTATTTTTATTTTTTTAATTATTATTTTTATGTGTATGAGTGTACTGTTTGCTTGTGGGTTGGTGCACCCGTGTCATGTAATGCTGCGGAGGTCAGAAGAGGGTGTCAGATTCCCCTGGAACTGGAGTCAAAGATGGTTCTTAGTTGCCATGTGGGTGCTGGGAATTGAACCTGGGTCTTCTGCGAGAGCAGTCAGTGTTCTCAACTGCTGAGCCATCTCTCCAGCCCCACTACTAATTATTTTTAACCTCCTCTTCAGAGAATGGCTTTTCATTTTGCCTTCCCTCCAAGTCAAGTATAATGTCATATAGGTTCTTTTTTTTTGGTGTATTTTATTTTTTATTTTTATTATATATATATACATATATATATATATATTTGTACAAGATTATGTTACTAATCAAATCTAGACCTGTGTCCCCCACCCTATCCCCCCACCCTACCAGAGCTCATTCTTCCAAACATGCTTTTCATCTCTTTCTCAGTCTTTCTCAAAATTCTCCATGTGGAAGTTGACTGTTTTGAGCAGAAGTTCACCATTTCAGTCAGTCATATTTAGGTTCTAAATGTCTTCATGAGTTTATTATCTTGGTCAATATTTTCACTAAATACACAGACTAAGTGTATTTTATTTCTTTCCAACTCTATTGGGCAATAACTTGTATAAATAAATTTTATAAAGTATCCAGGTTGGCTGTGGTGTTGACATCTCATTATAATCAATAAAGGAACATTTCTATCACCTCCACAGTATTCTCACTGCCCTATTATAGTGCATTGTTTCTTCTACTCTGGCTCCAGGCAATTACTAACTTGGTTTTTGTCCTTATGGGCTTGACCTCCCCAAAATGATGCTATACACGATATCTTGTCTCTGCCTTCTTCATCTCAGCATAATCATTTAAAGCTTTATATGTTGAAGTGTTTGAGTGGGTCATTAGCATTCCATTGTAATTGTACAGATGTAGCACAGTTGGGATTTTTACTTACCTGCTGATGGACAGTCAAGTTCCTTCCAGAGTGGGGATGCTGCGAACATGAGTGTCCAGATCTCCGTGTGATCATATGTTTCATTTCTCTTGGAAGATAGCTAAGAATGAAGTGGTGGTGTCATGTAGTATACATATGGTTAACTTCTGAGTAAATATTTTGTTTTATTTTGTGGGCATAACATACCCAACTCTTTTGGATCTGAGCTCAGGTAATTATTAAGTTTATGGGCTTTTCTAGATGCAAGGCAGAGAGAAATCCTTATCCCATTCCTCTTTGGCCCACCTACTTCCATATTTATTTTCTCATCCTATTTATTTATTTATTTATTTATTTATTTATTTATTTATTTATTTATTTATTTATCTTTTGAGATAGGGTCTCCCTGGAGCTCCAGCTGTCCTGGAACTCGCTCTGTAGACCAGCCTGGCCTTGAACTCACAGAAATCTGCCTGTCTCTGCCTCCCAAGTGCTAGGATTAAAGGTGTGCACCACCAAGCCTGGCAGGCAAATCATCCAATTTTTTTTTTTATATGTATGAGTGTACTGTCTGCATGTAGGTTGGTGCATCTGTGTTGTGCAATGCTGCGGAGGTCAGAAGAGGGTGTCAGATTCCCCTGGAACTGGAGTTAAAGATGGTTCTCAGCCGCCATGTGGGTGCTGGGAATTGAACCCGGGTCCTCTGCAAGAGCAGTCAGCACTCCCAACTACTGAGCCATCTCTGTAGTCCCATCATCCAATTATTTTTAAACAAATTTCTTTTAGAAATATTTTAATTGAATTTTTGTGTTAATTTATTTTGGTTATATTTAGACACCCCTCCTCTCTCTGCACCCCTCTTGTAGCCCCCTCTCCCCACCAATTTCACATATACTCTGACATATATGTTAAGGTCTCTTGAGCCATGTTTGTGTATTCAAATGTCCTTCAATGTGCATCTGTCCACTGGAGCCTGGTCACATCCTTAGAGGATGTGTTTCAGTGTCAACTTGACACAGCTGGGTTGAGGGAACCTCATTTGGAGAAGTGCCTCCATTGGACTAGTCAATGGCCATGTGTGGGTATTTTCTTGATTGTTGGGTGGTGTGGGAGGGCATAGCCCACTGTGGGTGATGCCACCCAAGGCAGGTAATCTTGTATTGTATAAGAAAGCAGGCTGGGCATAGGCCAGGGGAGCTAACCAGTAAGCAACCTTCCTCCATGGCCTGTGCTTCAGCTTCTGCCTCCAGGTTCCTGCCCTGAGTGTGCCTACTTTGGGCTTCCTAGGTGATGAACTGTGACCTGGAAGATGTAAGATGAATAAACTCTTTCCTCCCCAAGTTGGTATGGGTCAGAGTGTTTTGTCACAGCAATTTAAAGCAAACTAGAACAGAGGAAAACTGACTTTCCCCTCTCCCAGTAGTTATAGGTTCCTCAGTTAGGGTTGGAGCATCTTATCCACTTCACCTCTATGCCGGGATTTTGTCAGGCTGGAACTGCCATGTGTCTCATGCATGCTATTACTGTTACTGTAAGTTCATATGAGTGACTTCTCAGCTGTCTGGAACAGTTTCCTTGCCATCATCCACTACCTCTGGGTCTTACAATCTTTCCTCCCCTCTCTTCTGCAATGGTTCCTGAGTCTTGGGTGGTGGCAGAGGTTTGACGCAGGTGTCCTGTTCAGGGATGAGTACTCTGTCTCTTGTTCTCTGCACTCTGGCCAGTTGTGGCTTTCTGGTGAGAGCTGACAAAGAGATGTATTAATATTCTTTCTTTCCTGATTTGGCTATGTTCCCTGAGCTTTAGGTGTAGAGCTTACATTGTAGATGTGTCACTTAGGACTGGGCACTTCACACACTTATTCTGTGTTTGCCCAGTTGTACACTTTGTAATAGTCTCCATCGGTTGCAAAAAGCAAAAAGAAGCTTTTTTGATTTATGGTGAGAGGCACACTAGCTTGGAGCTCTCAGGTCAGGGAGCTAAAGGGCCTAGGCCCAAGGCGGGAAGATTGGCTGGACCTTAAGAACTTTCCAGCTAGGGGGCTGGAGAGATGGCCTAGTGGTTAAGAGCGCTGACCGCTCTTACAGAGGACCCGGGTTCGATCCCCAGCACCCACATGGCGACTGAGAATCGTCTGAAGCTCCAATTCCAGGAGAACTCCAGTTCCAGGGGAATCTGAGACCCTCTTCTGAACTCCGCGGCGTTGCACAACACGGGTGCACAGACTTGAATGCAGACAGTACATTCATACACATACAGAAATAAATAAAATTAATAAAAAAAAGCCGGGCGTGGTGGCGCACGCCTTTAATCCTAGCACTTGGGAGGCAGAGGCAGGCAGATCTTTGTGAGTTCAAGGCCAGCCTGGTCTACAGAGTGAGTTCCAGGACAGCTGGGGCTACAGGGAGACCCTGCCTCAAAAAGACCAAAAAAAAAAAAAAAATTAATAAAAAAAAAAAGAACTTTCCATCTAGAAACTTCCAGGAGGTTCCGGAGTTCACATAGTTCTCTCCTCTGCACTGAGGACTCTGTTGATCCATCAGGACAGCATCAGCTCTGGTTCCCAGACCACTGTGGACTAGAACGCAGCTCAGGAGGAAAACGGAGGGAGAAGCACCTCAGGATGGACATTCAGCAAATGCCCCGACACTGAATAAAGTAAACGGAAACCAGAAAACAGAACATCTCCAAGGTGCTGCCTCCATACTATGGAATGACTGGGAAGTCATGGCACTTTTCCAGGAATGGGAAGCACTTGAACGTCAAGTTGGTCACTCATGGAACACTGAATGGAAAGCTAAAGACATTTCTGATTGTCTCCAAGAGAAGGGTGTGAACACGAATTGGGATGTGTGTCTCCACTTTATGAAGACAATGAAATATGTGCACTGGATCTTATGTAACGAGAGGCCAAAGAGCCACCCCTTGTTTTGTCCCCATGCAGAGGCCCTGTACAGGATCCTGGGCTACCGACCTAGGATCAGCTACTTTCCAGGTCCTCTCTACCATGGTGCTGTTCTATTTCTGGTGCATCCTCAGTCTCTACCATTTCCTGGGAACTTCCCAACTCCTGTGTCCACCATGGTGCAGGGTCCTCCAGCATTCTAGTTCCAGCCGGTCTACATGAGTCCTCAACTGGCATTTCCACACCAGCCTCCGGCCATGGACCCAGGTTTGCCAAGTACCCAGCAGCCTTGCTCAGTCACTAACAGACCATCCAGATCCTCAACTGTAGGAATGAAACTTTGCCTGGCTCGAGGCAAGGACCTGTAAGACCTGTCCCAAGGAACCTCTGAAAGTTATCTGATATCTCTGTGGGCATTCAGTTGTCTTTGTGAGTTATCTATAGCTCTGAAGTCGGTATATTGCAGTGTTTTTCCTGCCTCGCCTATCTCTTCAAAGTTCCAGAACCAATGGCCCCTTCCCTTGAGGTATTGAGCACAATGTCACACCTCTAGTTTACTGGTTGCACAAACAGGAACTCTGCTGCACACACCCCACCCCCCCAACCCTATAGGAGCCAAGGTGGCTCGCCCTTCCCTTCCTCCTGCCCCCCACTTCCTTGCCCAGAGCACAGTAGCTTTTGGTGTATAAATGCACTGCTGGCATGAGTAAAACTGAGTCTATCTCCTGGAAAAAAAAGCAAAAGAACTTTCCATCTTTCGACAACCCTTTCCCACCGGCCTGACTGCTAGCTGTTCTTTATCTCTAGATGCTGGGGGCACACCGCACCTCAAGTCAAAGGGCAGCAAATAAAGTCTGATTCTGTTCTCTAGACCCAGATGGGCTGGAGGTGGGGGTGGGAGTTGTGGGAAAAGGTGGGGGTTGGGAAAATGTGGGCCAAGTGTGGCGGGGTCCCCAGCACAGCTACAGATAAAGCTGCAGCAACGTATACAAACACAAGCATACAAGTGCATTCCATTTATGTGACTCACATGCTGGAGAATACCACCCCACCTTTGTTTGAGTGTGGGCTTTAGTTATTTATTTTTAATGGGTGTGGCTGTTAAATGAAGAAGAGGCATTATCTGAAATCCCGAAAGGCAGAAGGAAGAGAGAAAAAAACTTTTTTTTTTTTTTAATTTAATACCGTGTCTTCAGAGCTGCAGTTTGCTAAGCTTGGTATCCGCCTTATTAGCACCAGCTTCCTCTGAGAATGCATTGGAAATGTGCATTCAGACCGACTGCATCTGAGACTTCCAGGTCATTTTTGATGCTCATTTGTTTGAAAATCATCCAGTAGTGTAATGGTCGTTATTAGGCTGGAGGATGGGCAGCAGGGATGAGGATGCTGCAGCGCCCTGCCACAGCTCGCGCCCGCCTCAGCTGCACAGCCTCAGCAGCACCCGCCACCCTCCTTTCACCTGCGCGCGGTCGCTGGGTCTGGCGGCCTCTCCCCTGGGTGCAGCAGCCAAAACCCGGCAAGTGGATTCGACACCCGCGGGCCGGCGTGCGGGCGAGCATGCGCAGTGAGGCGAGCGCAGGGGCTGGGCGGCCAGGACTAGAGCCGCTGGGAGAGGACGTGCGGGCATCGGATCCGGAGCTGCAGGACGGCCTCCGCAGGTACCGGGCGGTGGGGCGCGGAAGTCGGGCCTGGAAGAGGGGCTGTACAGCCGGGGAAAGCAGGCTGGCTTGGCGCGCGCTCGTGTGTGCGTGTGCGTGCGTGTGTGTGTGTGTGTGTGTGTGTGTGCGCGCGCGTGTGCGTGTGTGTGGCTTCGGGCTTCTAGCCCCAGCGTCTTCTAGCCCAGGAGCCTGCGACGCCGACCTTTGGGCGCGCCTGTGTCCAGCGGGCTGCAAGCGGTGCTCGCTTGTGTGCAGTCGGCAGTAACTGCTTAAAAACTGCCGAGAAGTGCATCGCGAGTCCCTGCACGGAGGAACGCTGTTCACTAAGTTTTCGGTTTTCAACTTTGCGTGGCGATTGGCCAGACTTTCTGATCCGGTGAGTTTCTCTTGCGCTCTGTGACTGCTCTGCCTTTGGTGCATAGGATCAATAGGGCCAGAGTGAAAACCGCTGCGTCCCTCTTCTCTGGAGTTGATGCCTTTCCTGACGGGCCAGGTCTCTGGATGCAGTGTTAAGAAATGCCAATCTTCAGCAAAAGTCAGTGTCGGAAAACTTGGCGCGTTTCAGCTAGCTGCATTTTCAAGTACAGACCTTACACGTTTTTAAACATTCCTCCTTACCGTTCAGTATTGCTGTTTCTCTCCACACCCCCAAGCTTCACGGGGTACTGTTAATAGTCAATTTTAGATGTGTGAGAGAGTGCTCACCTTTCCCGGGTTATTTACCTTGTCACATTTTATAGCTTATAGGGAAATCTATTTTACCCTGGAGCTATATACTGGGTACACTTGGAGGAAGCCAACACAGTACCCAGGCATTTCTGTAAATGATAAGCAAAATTAAAGGATAAATGCAGAGATGGGGCTGGAGAGATGGCCTAGCGGTTAAGAGCACCGACTGCTCTTACAGAGGACCCGGGTTCGATCCCCAGCACTCACATGGCGGCCAAGAGCCGTCTGAAACTCCAATTCCAGGAGAACTCCAGCTCCAGGGGAATCCGAGACCCTCTTCTGACCTCCGCGGCATTGCACGACACGGGTGCACAGACTTGCATGCAGGCAGTACATTCATACACATACAGAAATAAATAAAATTAATAAAAAAATTTTTTTAAATAAAAAAATAAAAAAAAGGATAAATGCAGAGAACAAAGATGATGGAGGGCATCTTGTAACCGACTTCCCTTACTTTACATGTAATTCTTCAGTGAACTTCTGTAGAATTTGTGATGTTGGAAGCACAACGTTGAAGTAGGTTTAGGAAAAGAAAATGTAAGTTTATGAAGAAAAACACAGAAACATAATACAGAGGACCCTGGTCTCCCACCTTCCTGCCGTGATGAATGTTTTAATGGCAGAAAGAATATACAGTTGGTCTAGTTTAGTTCTGCAGGGACCTTTGAGGTCAGTCAGTTCAACTGCTTCAGTTTACAAAGGCGAAAGCTGAGACCTGGGAGGTTGGGTAACCTGCTCTGGCCGCCCAAGCCCCTTTCTTTGGGCGAAGCTGGGCCTGGGAACCAGGTTTTCTGATTTCAAGGATCTTTTTACCAGGCTGCTTATGCTTTTGTCACTGTTGGTGAAGTGATTAAACAGCTTCTCTCCCACTTTATCCTATGTCGTCTGCTTGAGGCAGAAAGCAGTTGTTTCTGGTACTTAGCTTTCTCATACTTTATAGACTCATTCCACAGCCTCACCTCCCAATTTGCTGGTCTTGAAACCAAACCCTGTGTCCTTTGTTGACCTGGAGTGCTTGTTTGCTCCCCTTGCTATTGAAGTCTTGTTCACACTCAAGCTGTTTCTCAGGCATATCCTCTTCTGGAAGCTTCCTTTGACTGCAACAGCCATGAGTAGCTAGCTCCCTGGCTTCAGAACCCCATGGTATTTAATACTCTTGTCTGTGTTGCTGTTCTCCTTTGCCTACATAGTTTGCTGAATTACATTTTTAATACCTATCGATACTTTTTGACCTGGAAGTTGTCGGTGTGTAACTTAAAAGTTAGTGTATGACTGAACCATCCCACCCAGTACTAAGTTCAACAATATTCCCAGTTGCTGTTTATGGAAGAGAAGGAAGTGAAGTTCAGATAGATTTTTGTAAAGGGATTTTATGTGAATGTTGTATAATACAAGGGAGGCCACACCTCAGAGCAGCAGTTAAGACAAAAAAGCAAGTTGGAGTGAATCCTTGATGTGTCTATCTTGATAAACACAAATTAGGTGGGAGTACTGGAGATGGGGTAAAACAGCACAGTGGGGGGCAGTTCCCAGGTCTTGGATTAAGCATAAATGCAGAGTGGAGAGCACAGATTTAAGACATGCTGTGAAGTCCACGAGTGATGGTGCACACCTGTAATCCTAGCACTCCATAGGCAGAGGCAGGAGGGTCTCTGCAAGCTTGAGGCCAGCCTGGTCTACATAGTATCAGGCTAGCCAGAGTAAAGGTGTCTCAAAAACAATCAAATGAAAAGAAATTATGTAAAAAAGGAAGCATTTGGTGAGATTAGGCAAGATGCCTTGAAAATTGCTTTTCAGGGTTGGAATAAAGGGTTTATGCTACCCTTGTATCTTATAAGCACTTCCCATTGGGACATTGTGTCTTTTTCCGTGTCTACAGTTATTGTTGTAGTTTCTTACTTTCCATTCCAGATGAGCTCTTTGAGGGACTACCACACTTGATGTTACAGTGCATGCCATCGCTCAGTAGCATCAACAGTCAACAGTTATTGCATGAATAAATAAACTGTTTTGGCCTGTGGATGGCGGGTAGTGGGGGTGAAAAGCTGTGTGGTACATGACCTCACTGTACAGAGGAGAGACTGCGACATGCTTAACTAAGCTGTTGGTGTCACAGCCAGAGACTCTGTTGAAGGTTTTCCATTGCTAGACCCAAGTGGCTTGCTTTTTGAGATGATTGATCCCAGGATTAATCTGAGTTGGTGCCAGGACCCTCCACTTTGAGATGTTCTGTGCATCAAAAGTCCCCAGAGAGCAATCTGAAGGAGGAGGTTTGGTGCCATTGGAAGAAACAAGACATAAGGAATGACTGGCCAGTCTACAATCAAGTGTACAGTGTGTGTGTGTGTGTGTGTGTGTGTGTGTGTGTGTGTGTGTGGGTGGGTGTGTGTCTGTGTCTGTGTCTGTGTCTGTGTGTGCGCATGCGCTCGCTGGAAGGGGAGTGGGATGGAGGAAGAGTTGGCACTTGGGGAAGTTGAGAGCAGTCTGTACAGGCCATTGGTAGCTTAGCTTGTTTGAAGTAGAAGACACAAACAAGTTGGCCAAAAGGCCTTGGACAGTGAGTGTATTTAGGTAATAGAATGTATACTCTCTATTACCAGAATCATGGTCTCAGAGAGGGTAACACTGAAGGATAATGCTTGCTTAGGACCCAGCGCTGTGTGGGGATGGGGGAGGGAGAAGTAGAGAGAGGAAGAGAGAATTGTGATCAGAATATGCCTAGAAAAACAAGGCAGAAGGCAGTGGTTCTGAACCCCAGACTCAAGTTTAAGAGGTATTTTGGGGGCTGGAGAGATGATTCAGTGGTTAAGAGCAGTTAGTGGTTTTGCAGAGGGCTCAGGCTTGGTTCCTAGCACCCACATGGCAGCCAACAGCTGTCTGTAACTCCAGTTCCAGGGGATCCAATGTGTTCTGGCCCTGCAGGCATCACAGGCACAAGTGCACCTGGATAAGACGTGGGCAAAACACTAATACACATAAAGTAAAATTAACTGATTAAAAAAATGTTTAGGGGCTAGAGAGATGGCCTAGTGATTAAGGATGCAGACTGCTCTTGCAGAGGACCCAGGTTCTATCCCCAGCACCCACATGGCGCCTGAGAACAGTCTTTAACTCCAGTTCCAGGGGAATCTAACACCCTCTTCTGACCTCTGTGGCATTGCATGACACAGGTACACCAACCTCCATGCAGACAGTACACTCATACTCATTAAAAAGAAATGTTTAGCTGCATATCGTGGCACACATTTTTTTTTTTTTTTGAGACAGGGTCTCCATGTAGCCACAGCTGGCCTGGAACTTGCTATGGAGACCAGGCTGGCTTTGAACTCACAGAGATCTGCCTGCCTCTGCCTTGCCTTTAATCCTAGCACTTGGGAGGCAGAGGCAGATGGAGCTCTGTGAGATTGAGGCCAGCCTGGTCTCCATAGCAAGTTCCAGGCCAGCTGTGGCTACAGGGAGACCCTGTCTCAACAAGACGAAAATGGATTTTTTTTAGAGATGATTTGGATTATATTTGTTTACTTGGAACAGATATTGCAAATAGCTGTTTTGCAAATCAAAACAGCCTTTCTGTTGAGCTGACAGTGTTGGATGGTCTACTTTCCCTTGACATTCACATTGTGATTGATAGCCTTCATCCAGGGTGTTGGATCTCCTGGAACTGGAGTTATGAGTGGTCATGAGCTGCCATGTGGGTGTTAAAACCCAACCCAGGTCTGCTGCGAGAGCAGCCAGTGCTCTTAACTGCTGAGCCATCTCTCCAGACTCTATTTTTTTTGAAGGAGATATTATCTTCTTTTTAATTTTAAAGTAGTTATATTAGACAAATGCAAAAATCAACCAGTATGTTGAAATTCATGTGTCATGTACTACACATGCCAATATTAAATGCTAGAACTTACCACGGCCTTGTGTAAAATGACTATATTATGTAACTTTCTCAAGATAATAGTAATAATGTTGTTTTGTTTTGTTTTGTGAGATAGGGTCTTGCTGGCCTGGAACTCACTCTGTAGACCAGGCTGTCATTAGATACTGGGATTACAACTGGGCCACCACTCCTGGTTCATAGTACTATCTTTTTTAAAACTTATTTTATTTTATTATTTTATTTATGTGTAAGAGTGTATCGCCTGTATGCATGTAAGTGCACTCATGGTGCACAGTGTGCATGGAGATCAGAAGAGGGCATCAGAACACATGGAATTGGAGTTATGGAGGGTTGTTACCTGCCATATGGGTTCTGGGAACCAAACCTGAGTCCTCTGCAAGAACAGCCAGTGCTCCGAACTGCTGAGCCATATCTCCAGTCCCCATATTACTATTTTAATAGCTTCTTTATAGAATCCATTCTAAACACAAGGCATGATCCCCTACATTTAATCTTTACCAAGCATTCTGTGAGATATTTGATGTTATTACCTTCTTTTTATAGATGAGAAAACTGAAGCTTGGAGAAATTAAAAAATTAGTTTTTGGCTCCCATAATTAGTGCATCACTGGGCTGAGATTTGACCCTAGGCCTGCTTGACTTAAGGCACTGAGAGCTGAAATAATCAAATATTTATCTGTGGTTACTCTACCATGTTTAGAAGGGTCAAGAGCTTTAATTTCCACAGTTCCAGAAGCCATCCTTTAATCTGAGAAAATACTACCAATATTTTGTTACTTATTTTTATTTCTCATTTACCACTTTCTGTGCTGAAGCATTCCCAGGGACAGAGATAGCAGTCTTCTCTGGATGCACTGTTAAAGTGGCTTCTGACTTGTCCCCACTGTCCTTTGGGTAGAGCTGGGGGGAGTATGGGGTGAGCAGGTAGGTGGCGACTCATGGGGTCCCTCTGGAGTTAGAGGTGAGAAACGAACCTTGTGTAGGAACCTAGGAACTCTGGGTGGCCAGGTTTGTAAGGGGCACCCTAAGAATCCTCTGAAAGCTTCTGGATTATATGTGGGTTCTGATTTCAAGCCTTCAGATTGTGTTCATAAACCCCAGGGAGGATCCATATAGGAAGAGAGTCTCAAGATGGAGAGTTCTCAAATGAATGTGCTGTAGTTGAGGTGGCACAGAGCGGGGGCAGATGCCAGGCCTCATCGCCAAGCCCATCACCAAGCCCAGGATTTGATCATCCCTGATCTGCTGAGTTGGCTGTGGGGAGGCAGAGGCAGGCAGATCTCTATCAGTTCAAGGCCAGCCTGGTCTACAGAGCAAGTTCCAGGCCAGCTGGAGCTACAGGGAGACCCTGTCTCAAAAAGACAAAAAAAAAAAAAA
>VZQC01013514.1:130473-154660 GCA_009823505.1 Rhizomys pruinosus
CCAGGCCAGCTGGGACTAAAGGGAGACCCTGTCTCAAAAAGACAAAAAAAAAAAAAAAAAAAAAGTTGGAGGTTTTGCTAGGTGTGGTCTTGCCCTGAAGGTACTATTTCTTTTGTTTACTTGAAAATTTCTAGGCCTCTCCTTAATCACTTTAATCTCACTCTTTCCATTGTTTACTTGTAAAGCTCTAGGCTTCTCCTTAATCTCTTTAATCTCCTTATGAAAGGGATCCTCTCCTTCAGCATGATCCTTGGCTCCAACATTAAACTTCCTAGTGCACTTTTCTTATCCAAACTGTACATTCTGCATTTCTTTCTGCCCCTTTTTTTTTTTTACTGTAGATCTGTATAATATTCACCATTTGATAGCCACATCACCATTTCTATGTTAGGCTGTCTTGAACTATCCTCTGCCAAAGAAATTAGTTCATTGCTTTTCAACTTAGCCTCAGGCAAGTATTTGGGCTGTGGGTAAACTCCAGGGAGACTCTTTGACAAAATATCCCAGTTGCTGCTTAAGTCTTTATTTTCTTCAGGAAATACATTTTTCTCAGCACTGCTTTCTTTCAAGCTTCTACTAGAGTGGCCCATTAAGCTCTGCTTACAGCAGTCAACAGCTTTTCTAACCCAAAGTTCTAAAGTCTTCCACATTTCTCCAAACACCCACATGGTCAGGTTCATCACAGCCAATAGCCCACTCTCTGGTACCAAAAACTGTTTTAGTTTGCTTTTCTATTGCTGTGATAAAACCACCATGACCAAGGGAACTTATAAAAATAAAAGTTTATTTGAGCTTACCATTGACAGTTCCAGGGAATTAGAGTCCATTGTGGCTGGAAGGCATGGTGGCAGGGGCTGGAGCAGAAAGCTGAGGCTCACATCTTCCGGTGAGCACAGGAAGCCAAGAGAGAGCAACTGGAGGCTGCAAGGCTTGTTGAACTCACTAATCCTACCCCCAGTGACATACTTCCTCCAGCATGGCCGCAGCTTCTAAGTGCTCCCAAAACAGCCCCAGCAAGTGAGTACTTGAAGCCTATGGGGGACATTCTCATTCAAACCACCACACTACCCGAAGAGAAAATTAATCATCAACTTTACTCAGCTGTGAGTCGTGAGAGCTATAACAACTGGCCTGGCCACCCACGCAGTAGTGGCTTGAATATTGTGGGAGTAACCACTTTCTAATTGAGCCCATACCTGACATTGACATAAGGCCTGGGAGCCTGAGGCTAGACAGTTCACCTAATACTAGTTTTCTTCTAAAGAGATATAGGTATATGCTTTTTGGAGACAGAGTCTCACTGTGTAACCTTGGTTGGTCTAGAACTCAGTATGTAGACCAGCTTGGTTTTTAACTCACAGAGATCCACCTGTCTCTGGCTCTTGCCTGCTGAACATTGGAATTAAAGGTGTGTGCCACTACACTTGCATCCTTTTCTTATTCTTAAGCAGTCAAGTTAAACCCAAGATTGTTATTAATGGGGCTGGAGAGAGATGGCTCAGCAGCTAAGAACACTGGCTGTTCTTGTAGGGGGCCTGGGTTTGCTTCCGAGTACCCACGGTGGTGGCCAACAGCTGTCTGTAACTCCAGTTCCAAGGGATACAATGCCCTCTTCTGACTTCTGAGAGTATTGCATGACATAGGTGCACTTACATGCAGGCAATACACTCATACACATAAAAATAATAAAATATTAAAAAAAAAGATTAGTGGAAAAAGAAGGCCTAAAAAAATCTTTCACTGTTCAGTGGCCAATCAAAATGAGCCTTTAGGCAATTAAACCTTGTACGTTTGAAGTCATTAATCGTAGAGGGAAAATAAAGTCTGTGATTATTTCTGACTCTAGGAGAAGGGAGCCATTTGTTAATAGTGAATGTGAAACAGATGAACCCATATGAGAAGGAGATCAAGTTTTTATTGATAACTTGTTTTCTGACTTTGCCACCTTCCATTGGTAAGTGCCCAGGAGTTCAAATACAATGACTCAAGTACTTGGTATTATCCAGTTCAGAAGTGGCAGAGATCAAACTGATATTTGTGTTTTCTAATTTCACATTTGAAAAAATGTTGGGGTCTAATACTGGGACCACAGTGGTAGATAAGACATATGTGGAGGGTCCCTGTCCTCTTGGAAACTCTAGTCTAGCTTTTCAGTTGCTTCTTGTCTTCTTTTTCTGACCAGAGGAAATGATTTCTTTATGAAATTTATATTTGACTTCTGTAAAATTCTAAAACATGTTTTGACTCAGCTATGGAAGTCTTTTAGTGATTTCTATGTTGCCAAAGGTGCCTTTAATAAGTGCCTCCTAAATTTTGAATCTCATTTGACAGTGATATGTATTAATCTCTTGTATGGGGACGCAGCTTGGGTGTTTCTTGGTGCCCTTCTTGTTAATCATAGGTTTCTTGTTTCCCCTCCCCTCCCTTCCTCCCTTCCTCCCTTCCTCCCTTCCTCCCTTCCTCCCTTCCTCCCTCCCTCCCTCCCTCCCTCCCTCCCTCCCTCCCTCCCTGTCTGTCTGTCTGTCTGTCTGTCTGTCTTTAGCCCCAGCTGGCCTGGAACTCTCTATGTAGATCAGAACTTGAACTCACAGAAATCCACCTGCCTTTACCTCCCAGGTGCTGGGATTAAAGGCATGCACCTGGCTAATCATAAATTTCTTAAAGAAAATAGAGAAGAGTAGGGATTGGGATATAAACGGCATTGTTCTTGGATTTGAGATGCTCAGACAGAGGAAGGAGAAAGGAGACAATCACCTGTGACATGACTGAGCACCAGGAGGAGCAGTGGAAGGAAGAGAACTCCAATAGAGAGCAGTTAATTCTGACCAGTAGGTCAGAGTAAGCTTCAATGTGAAGTAAGCCTTGAAAATATCAGGGCAATTCAAAAAGAGAAAAACCACACAGTGAAGGACAATGATGAGGACTGGACAGAACTGGTTGGGCAGCTTAGCACAGGAACCTCAAAAGCAGCAGTTCTTAGAATGCCCTTGCTGGTGCCAGGAAAGCAAGAAGAGAGTTCTGACCTTGAGGATCCCATGCAACCAGATCTCTAGTTTTTCATGGTGGAAATAGATGGAAATATCTATTCCCTAATTTAATCCCATCCCCTAAATGATTTGTGGGTCCTCATTTTTGTTGTTTTTTGTTTCCAAAATTTATTTATTTATTTATTTATTTTTATTTATTTATTTATTTATTATTTTTAAACAAATCTACGACCCGTGTTCCGCCCCCACTTCCCCCCACCCCGCCAACCGAGCTCATGTCGATTCTGCCAAACATGCTGTTTTCTCCTCTTTTCGTCTTTCTCCATTATTTTCCAGGGAAGTTTGACGGTTGTGAACAGAAGTTCACGTGTTGTTCAGTCATTCTTTGATCAGTCCTTTCGTTGTTGTTGTTTCCAATATGCCATTACGCCCAAACTGTTTTGTACAAAAGCCTCAGGGTGCCCCACACAAGAAAGTCTTACAACTAGGTTAATTGGCACTAGCATCCACAGATGATGGGATACCATTTGTCATTTGGTTTGTTCTGGGAACTGTGTTTTCTTCACTCGCATGGATGTTCGTAGCTCCAGCCATTTGTCCTACAAAGGCTTGTGATGTCGTCTTTCTTACTGCTGCCATAGAACGTCCATTGTGTAGAATAACACATTTTTCTCTATCCACTCGGTCAGTTGAGGGGCATTTAGGTTGTATGTTCCAGCTCCTTGCTATTGTGAAGAGAGAGCTGCAATAAACATGGGCCGTGCATGTATCTCTGTGGTGGCGTAAGTCTTGAGGGTAATGCCCAGGAGTGGTATGGCTGGGTTTGGGGTGGCAAGTTCATTCCAAGTCTTCCAAGGGTTCTCCACACTGCTTTCCATAGTGGCTGTACAGTTTACATTCCCACCAGCAATGGATGAGTGGTTCCTTTTTCCCCGACAAAACCTCTCCACACATTGGTATCTTTGTTTTCTTGGTCCTAGCCAGTCTTATTGGAGTGAGATAATATCTTAAGGTGTTTTTTGATTTGCATTTCCTTAATGATTAGTGATGTGTACACTTCTTAAGGTGTTTTCTTAGCCATCTTAATCTTTCCTCACTTGGTGTAGTCTCTGATTCAGTATTCTTTGTTCCATCTATTGTGGGTCATTGTTTTCTTTTTTCTCTTTGTTTTTTGAGTAGTTTATATATTGTCTGGAAATCAATGCTTTGTCAGATGTATCTGCAGTTGAAGCTTTCCTCCCACTCTGTGGGATTTCTCTTCACTTCCTTGATTATTTCGTTTGATGTACAGAAGCTTTTGAGTTTGATGAGGTCCCATTTGTCAGTTGTCGACCTTATTCTTGTGCAGCTGCCTGTCTGATTTAGGAAGTCGTTTTCCTACGATATGTCTTGTAGTCTGCTTCAACTTTTTCTTCTATCACCATTCAGTTTTGGGTTTCCACATTGAGTCCTTTAATCCATCTGGAGTTGACTTTTGTACAGGGCTAGAGGTAGGGGTTTAATTTCATTCGGGTCCTCATTTTTGAAGAGGAAGTGCTAGAGAAACCTTAGAGACCACTGGGGATAAACTCTACCTAATGGAATCTGCCTTTGGCTCTGAGGAGAAATGCCATTCTGATTTTCTCTAAACCTTAGAAGTTTCTCTCTCTCTCTCTCTCTCTCTCTCTCCTTCTTTGAGGGTCTCCCTGTAGCCCCACTTGGCCTGGAGCTTGCTATGTAGACCAAGCTGGCCTTGAACTCACAGAGATCTGCCTGCCTCTGTCTCCTGAGTGCTGGGATTAAAGGTGTGCACCACCACGCCCAATTTTCTCTCTCTCTCTCTCTCTCTCTCTCTCTCTCTCTCTCTCTCTCTCTCTCTGTCTCTCTCTCAACATTTTAATTATTTTTATTTTAGGCATATGAATGTATTGCTTGCATATGTGTAATCATACCCATGTTGTGCAATGCTTTCGAAGTCAGAAGAGAGCATTGGATTCCCTTGGAACTGGAGTTATAATTGGTTTTTAGTTGCCATGTGGCTACCAGGAATCAAACCCAGGTCCTCTGCAAGAGTAGCCTTGCTCTTAACTGCTAAGCCATCTCTCCAGCCCTATACATTATTTCTCTTAAGAATTAATCCAGGGCAGATCTGGTGGTATACCCCTTCATTTGGGAGGCAGAGGCAGACAGGAACAGGCCAGCCTGGTCTCAAAAAGAATTAACCCACCTGGCCAAGAGGCACTATCTCAGGAAGGCTGCTGTTGCACAGAGATTGGAGGACTAAGTGTTCGCTTAATGAGGTAATGTACTTTTCCTTCCTAGAAACCCCACTGGTGGGTGTAGTTACAGAGTTGCTGCTCTGAAGGTCTGTTAAGTCTGTCTGCTTTTTTAAAATTTTTATTTAATATATAGCAATATAATCAGCATATCACATAACAGTATAGTAGATGATTGACATAATTTTCAACAGAAGAATAAAAGGGGAAACTTCAGGTTCTGTAGCCCCTGTCTGCTTTTCTGAGTCTTAACTTTTCCTTTTTCCTTTCTGTTTCTTTCAGATCGTGGCCAAAGTCTAAGCATGTTTTCTCTGACACTTGAGGCTTTCTCCTTCTCTCTCTCAAGCTACTTCTGTTTCATCATGTGGATGTTTTTAAGCTGGCATAGCTTTCTCTATCTTCTCCATTTCCCTCCTTCAGGCAACTACCAAGGTTCGTAGCTTGCCTGGCATGTTGTTTTTCTTGAAAACTCTTAATGAAATGCTCCTCGAGCATCCTGATGAGTCCGCTTTTAAATCTGTATAGTAACATGACGACGAAGAACCCAAAGAGGGAAGCCCAACATTCCTGGCAAAACATGGCGCCCAACATGGGACTCTCCAAAGCCTCTAGTAACAACATGAACAAAAGGGTAGAGACAGAAAGTCCCTTCAGAAAACTGCAGGTACCTCAAAGTGTTCTAGAAGCATGATCAAGTGTGGCAGGTACCTAAAGAACTTGTTAGAAAATATTGCTGGGTCCCAACTCTGGAGTTTCTGACTTGTTAGGTCTAGGGTACTGGTGGAAAATTTACATCTTTTTATAGTTGGTTTTATCTTTGATAATTTCACATTTGTATATAATGTATTTTGATCATAGTCAACCCAAGAATTTACATGTTAGCAAGTTCCTTGGTTATTCTAGGGCTGATAGTCAAGGAAATTCACTCTGTGAGTGAGTGAGTGAGTGAGTGAGTCTGTGTGTGTCCCCACCCATGTGTTTCCAAATGTGTGTGTGTGTGTGTGTGTGTGTGTGTGTGTGTATACAGCTTATTTGGCAAATGTCTCAGGGTTTGGCCTCTCCCAACACCATTGGGACCCCATTGCAACCTAGACTTCTTCATCTTCACAGCTTTACACAGTGGTCTCTCAGGGTCTCCTTGTAGGGACTCCAGCCATGCCCCATGTTTCTTGGCCTCTTGTGGCTGCCTAGAACCTTCCATGACCCTCTTAATCTTTTATTTTTCATTCCAAAACTAGTACCTTACAGATGGTGCCACTTAGTCGGAATGGAGTCCAGCTCCTCTGCTCCGCAGGTGCAGTGGCTTCTGTGTACCAATCTGAGCAAACAATTCCCCAGGCGGATGCTTTTCAGGGTCTAAGAACCCCTTAGGCATTCTGTGCAAGGCTTTCTCTTTTCGATTGCATTTCTTCAAGGGGGTAGACTCCTGCCATTGGAGAACTTTTCCTGTTTTCCCAGTCTAGGGCAAGTTTCTCTTTAATAATTACAGCTTATATCTTTTTATTATACTTGTTGTTTTGCACTGTAGACTTTATATGAATGTTGGATAATAATGATGTTTTAGATTGAATTATCCTGCCTTGAAATTTCCTCTGTTGAATACGTTAGTTCCATTATTTTCAAATTCATCCTCACTCAAGTTGTCAGAGCATGGAATGAATGCCCCAGAGTCTATTCCAGAATATAACCTGTATGGCTTCTATCCCAGCTCCTGAGGGAGTCCTTATTTCTCTCTGAAAACTCTGGAGCTTCCACAGTCTGCGTTTCTCTTGGCCTTTTGGTCTTCCAGACTCCTACCAGCATGGACCATTAAGTTCTCCTTACAAGTTTGAAGACCTTTCTAATCCAAAGTTGCCAAACCTCTTCTATATTCCTCCTGCAAATCAGTTCCAAAGACCTAAAAATAATATGATTAGGTTTTTCATATCAACAGCCCCACTTCTGATACCAATTTTCTACATTATTTACTTTCCTATTGCTCAGACAAGATGCCTGACAAACACTTTAAGGAAAAAAGGGTTTATTTTGACCTCAGTCTGAGGGGATAGTTCCATGATGGTGGGAAGGCATGGCAACAGAGTGGTCAGTCAGGAAGCAGAGAGACCAGCAAGAAGAAGCAGGCTATAAAAACCTCAAGGCCCGCCCCCAGAGACTCACTTCTTCCAGCATGTTTCCTGTTCCTAAATTTTCTGCAGCCTTCCCCAAAGCACCATCCATCCCTTGGGTCCATTTTGGTCAAACATACGAGCCTTTAAAGGACATTTTACATCAAGTGTCAGTTATACTCAAGGTATACATGTTTGGATTTTTATTTCGTTACCCCCCCCCTTTTTTTTTTGTCTTTTTGACACAGGGTCTTCTTGTAGCCCCAGCTGCCCTGGAACTCATTATGTAGACCAGGCTGGCCTTGAACTCATAGAGATCCACCTGCCTCTGCCTCCCGAGCGCTGGGATTAAAGGTGTGCACCACCGTGCCCACCTATTTTGTTACTCTTGATGTAATGTTAACCTTTATTCAGCAAATACTTTAGAAATAGCCTGCAAGTTCCAAGCTAAGAGGGCACTTACTAAATTACAGAGTTCCTTCCCTACTCTTAAAACATTTGTAGTCTTGTGGGATGGCTAAAATGCATGCATTTATGACTACAGGACAGGACAACTGGTGCTGTGAACTGTTAGAATGTACAGAATGCAAACATGGTAAGACCAAGATGGAAAGTTCACTTCCTCTTGTATCATTAGACAGGCTGAGCAGAGCGGAGGGATGCTGATTCATAATATCCACCTGATTCTATGTACGTGTGTTCATGGGGGTGTGCATACATACACATGTGTGTGTGTGTGTGTATTATGTGTGTGTGTGTGTGTGTGTGTATGAGTGTGAAGAGATCAACCTTGGGTGTTGTCCTTCATGACCTGTTCACCTTGTTTTCTTTTTTTTAATTTTTATTTATTTTTATTTTGTATGTATGAGTGCATATGCCTGCATGTAAGTGCATCCATGTTGTGCAATGCCTCTCTTGAGAAGAGGGTGTTGGATCCCTTGGAACTGGAGTTACAAATGATTGTTGTCTGCCACGTGGATGCTGGGAACCGAACCCAGGTCCTCTGCAAGACCAGCCAATGCTCTTAACTGCTGAACCATCTCTCTGTCCCCTACCTTGTTTTCTTGAGGTAGAATCTCTCACTGGCCTGGAACATACTGATGGATTAGGCTGTGCTGGCTAGCCACGAGCCTCAGTGTCTGCTGTCTGCCTCCACCATGCTAGGATCACAAGTATGTGTCACCATACCTGTTTTTTAAAAAAAATTTAAATTTATCTTTATTTTATTTATTTATTTATTCATTCATTCATTTATTTTTTGTGAGTCCTGGGGAATTGAACTCAGGGCCTTGTGCTTATGCAGCAAGCACTTTACTGACTGAGCTATCTCCATATTCTTCATCTGATCTGTATTTTCTGAAGTCCAGCCATCTGAAAGTAAAGGAACATATGTTTACATAAAGAAAATAGTAGAGGAGGGGACATTTATTTTTGCAGTATCACAATTTGAATCCAGGTCCTTATGTGTGCTAGGCAAGTGCTCTACCACTGAGCTACCTCTGCAGTGAGTAGATGGTATTTAATCTAGGTATTCAGGATGAATGGATGGCATCAGGGAGGGAGTGGAGGCAAGGCGGGCATCTTGATTTCTTCTCTGTTGCTTTAATAAAGTACTTTAATCTGGGTATTTATTTATTTATTTATTTTTGTCTTTTTGAGACAAGGTCTCTCTTTAGTCTTAGGCCTGGAGCTCACTATGTAGACCAGGCGGGCCTTGAACTCACCAGAGATCCGCCTGCCTCTGCCTCCCAAGTGCTAGGATTAAAGGCATGCACCACCATGCCTGGCTTGAATCTGGGTATTTATAAAGAAAGGTAGTTATTTAGTTCACATTTTTATAGGGTGAATATTGAAGACTAGGCAGCCTCTGGTGGCAGCATAAGAGCATCCAAGAAATTGGGCATGGTGACACATGCCTTTAATCCCAGCACCCAGGAGTGAGTTCAAGGCCAGCCTGGTCTACAGAGCGAGCTCCAGGCCAGCTGGGACTAAAGGGAGACCCTGTCTCAAAAAAAGGGAGACCCTGTCTCGAAAATACAAAAAAAAAAAAGGCATCCAAGAAATGGTCCTGTGCAGCTGACAAGTGGGGTGGCCTCACTTTGTAACAATCTGTCCTTAAGAGAATGGATTCACTGGTCCAGCATTTATCCCATTCTGGGAGGAATGCCCTCATCCCTTTATTGTCATGCACCAATCCCTACCTCCTACGTCTTCTAACCTCAAACAGCCTCACTGGGGACCAAGCTTCCATCATGTGAACCTCTGGGTAATATAGTCAAACCATATTTACTCTAGTAGTAGGGAGCAATGAGAGAATTAAAGGGGCAGCTGAACCTCAGATAAGTAGTGGGACAGAGAAGTGCAGGTTCAGCCAGTGGTGAGGCGTCTGGGCCCAGACTACTGAACGCCTTGGAGTACAGATGTTAGGTTCAGACATTATTCTGTAGATTGTATTGAGTCCTAGGATTATCCCTCGACTTATTCATAGGTTTGCATCAGGTTTACCATGACTGTGGGCTCCTTCTAGTCCTGTGTGGTGGTTTGAATGAGTGTCCCCCATAGGCTCTAGGTATTTGTCTCCAGTTGGTGGCACTGTTTTTGGAGGTCTTGGGGTGTGTGGCCGTGCTGGAGGAAGTGTGTCACTGGGGGCAGGCTTAGTGACTTTAACAAACCTTGTGGTCTACAGTTGCTCTCTCTCTGCTTCCTGTGCTGTTTTCGAGATGTGACCCTCGGCTTCCTGCTCCAGATCCAGCCGCCATGCCTCCCGCCACAATGGACTCTAATTCCCTGGAACCGTCAATCGTAAACTCAAATAAACTCTTCCTTTTATTTATTTATTTATTTTTTTATTAATTTTATTTATTTCTGTATGTGTACGAATGTATTGTCTGCATGCAAGTCTGTGCACCCGTGTCGTGCAATGCCGCGGAGGTCAGAAGTGGGCGTCGGATTCCCCTGGAGCTGGAGTTCTCCTGGAGTTGGAGTTTCAGACGGTTCTCGGCCGCCATGTGGGTGCTGGGGATCGAACCCGGGTCCTCTGTAAGAGCGGTCGGCACTCTTAACCGCTAGGCCATCTCTCCAGCCCCGTTTGCCCTGTCTTTTTAAGATGGGGTCTCATATATGCTAGGCTGGCCTCAAGCTCTATGTGTCTGAGGATGACCTTGAATTTATTGTTAGTGGAACTGTTAAGATCAGAACCTGAACCCTGAGTGCTCTAACAATACTGGCCAGCCACTCATGTTTAATAGGTTATTAAAAAAGAAAGAAGGAAGGAAGGAAGGAAGGAAGGAAGGAAGGAAGGAAGGAAGGAAGGAAGGGAGGGAAGAAAGGAAGAAAGGAAGGAAGGAAGGATGGGAGGGAGGGAAGAAAGGAAGGAAGGAAGGATGGGAGGGAAGAAAGGAAGAAAGGAAGAAAGGAAGGAAGGAAGGAAGAATGCAACCAACAATGTAATAGTTAAAAGCAGAAAAACAAGATTTATTCAGCAGTGGGAAGAGAAACAAAGACGTTTAGTGATCCCACAAGTCTGTCTCTGGGATCCTAACATCACATTTAAGTTTAAATAGAGGAACAGGGGCTGGAGGGATGGCCTAGCAGTTAAGAGTGCCGACTGCTCTTGCAGAGGACCCAGGTTCGATCCCCAGCACCCACACGGCGGCTGAGAACTGTCTTTAACTCCAGTTCCAGGGGAATCTGACAACCTCTTCTGACCTCCGCGGCATTGCACGGCACAGGTGCACCAACCTACATGCAGACAGTACATTCATATACATACAAAAATTAAAAATTAAAAAATTTAAAAAATAGAGGAACAGAGGAATGCACATCTAGTCAATCCCAGTCAGGGTATAATCCTGCCCACTGTTGACTCAGCCTGGGTCTCTTCTGTAAGGTGGTCTGACAAGCTGTCAGAGCACTGTGAAGTCTCTTCCAGGGGTCTGGTTGGCTCACAGCCTTTTCCTTCTCTCTGCATAAGATTTCTGGGTCACTCCAGTATCTTGGGGCCCATTATAGCAATAGTCTGATAGCCCAAGGCAGGGGCACAGGTGCCATTTAGAGCATCTCATTTCTGTAGGAATGGTTACATTCTTATTCTCCTCCCTCTACCACTTGAGTGTTGTAGGTGTGTGCCGCCATGCCAACCCCAGCCTTAAAAACTCAAATAAATGAAAGCTAGAGAAATGGCTCAGAGGTCATGCAGAGGACCCAGGCTCAGTTCCCAACACCCATAATGGTGGTTAACAGTTGCCCGTAACTCCAGTTCCATGGGATCTGATGCCCTCTTTCTGGCCTCTGGGAACATTGCACACATGTAGTGTGCTTACTTATATTCAGGGAAAACATTCATGCACATGAAAATAATTAAATTAAAAATACATAATCTGAATTAGAAATCAGTAAAATATGGGTGGTAGAAAATTCTTAGGCATTTGAAAATTTCAGTTACTTCTGGAGGATGAGCAGAAATTTATATTCCAAGCAAGGGCTTGAGTCCATTGGACTCAAGGAGGAGGGATCTCCGACTACTACTGACAAGCTGTGCATCTCAGGCCAACTAACCAACCCCTCTGAGCCCCAGGTCCCTCTCCCTTCACAAGGCATTTGTAAGGCTTTCTAGTATTGGCCTAAGTTGGAGCCTTTCCGTCTAGTGCTGTAGAAGCAATTCTCTCTATAAGTTCATCTGAATTGTAGAGACTTTATCTTTATGGAGCATCCAATGTGAATGTAGAGGCAAAGGTATATTTTCTCCTGATTTAAGTGTAACATAGACTGTTGTTTGTATGTAGTAGGTCGTAAAGTTAATTATAATTCAGATTAACTTGTAGAGAGAATTCCTTCTACAGCATTAGGTGGAAAGGCTCCAACCTAGGCCAATCTAGAAAGCCTTACAAAATGCCTTGTGAAGGGAGAGGGACCTGGGGCTCAGAGGGGTTTGTTATTTGGCCTGAGATGCACAGCTTGTCAGTAGTAGTTGGAGATACCCACCCCCACCAAGACTCTGGACATGTATTCATTTTTACCCACTGAGCTCAGGTTTTCTAAACCAGGAACTGAAGGACTTAGTCTCAAGTTCTTTTCTTACTGTGAATTTTTTACTCTGAGCCAGAGGAGGGGAGATAGCATAAAGCAGGGAAGGAGCCATGGCGCTTATGGTGGGGAAGAATGTGTTCCACGAAGCCTTCTGCAGTGCTTCTGTGCCAACTCACCTTTATCCCCCTGTGTGTATGAGCAGCATAGAAGATTGGATTTTAAGTATTTATTTTTTAATAGAAGTAGGTATGGTAATGATAGGTGAGTGTACATGAAATAATAAAGCTGTGTAGATAGCTGAGGAAGGTTTGGAAATGTTCGCTATTTATTTATTTAATTCTCATAAATTTCCCACACTGGATGATCACAGTCTCATGTAAGATTTCCTCCTATATTCTCAGTATGTCAGACTTTCTATATTAGTCAAGGAAGAGTAGTCTGTGCTGCAGAAACAATTGAATCCTGAAATCTCCATGGCTTCCTGGCTCCCATAGTTTTCTGCACGCGTGGGCTGTTCTGTGGGCATGGATTTGGAAATAAATGCTACTGTGACTTTAACTGGTTTTTATCTTTCTTATTTTCTATTTGGCTGTCTAAACCTGGGGCTTTTAAGTTAAAAGCCAATGGGGAAGGAAAACCGGAGGATCTTATTCTAGCTCTGCAGTTCTGTGGCTTAAAGCAGGCTTTAAATGTTTTCCACTTGTGACACCCCTTTGCTCAGGAAATTTGAACACAACTCCAGGTATATACCTATATAAAGTAGGTATCAGACACAGATTATAAATCATAAGGAAATTTACTTCAAGGACTGGAGAGATGGCTCATTTGGTAAAGTGCTTGTCATGCAAGCAGGAGGACCTGAGTTCAAGCCCCCAAACCGACATAAAAAGCAGGTTTGGGGGCTGGAGAGATGGCCTAGTGGTTAAGAGCACTGACTGCTCTTGCAGAGGACCTGGGTTCGATCCCCAGCACCCACATGGTGGCTGAGAACCATCTTTGACTCCAGTTCCAGGGGAATCCGACACCCTCTTCTGACCTCTGCGGCACAAACCTACATGCAGAGAGTACATTCATACACATAAAAAAAATAAATTAAAAAAATATCTTTAAAAAAGCAGGTTTGGCGGCATGTGCTTATAAGCCTAGCACTGGGGAGGTGGAGACTAGCCTGCTTGGTGAGCTTCAAGCCAGTGAGAGATCCCGGCTCAAAAAAACAAGGTGGATAGTGCCTGAGGAACATCTCACGATTAGGGGCTCTGGCCTCTTCATTCATAGACATATACATGCACCTGAACATACATGCACACACATACAGAATTATTTTAAAACAATTCTTTGGTACATATATAATCTTAGCATTTATTGAACACAGTAC
Source organism: Rhizomys pruinosus (assembly GCA_009823505.1). Lineage (NCBI taxonomy): Eukaryota > Metazoa > Chordata > Mammalia > Rodentia > Spalacidae > Rhizomys > Rhizomys pruinosus. Next base: position 144,224 of record VZQC01013514.1, read on the forward strand.
TAGCAAGCTTGCTTAGTGGGTAGAGGTGCTTGCCCCCAGGCCTGGCAACCTGACTTCAGTCCCAGAAGCATATGTAAAAATAGAGGGAGAGAACCAATTCCACAAAGCTTTCTCTGATCTACACATACATGTTGTGGTACCTGTACCCCCACACAGATTATGCACACACAAACACATACATAATAATAATAAATATAATTTTTAATAAAAACAAAACAAATTTGCATATTAATGAGTTACATGTGTGTGTTTATTTTCCCAAGAAAGAATCTGTGCTGAACATTTGACACTGTGGAACATAGAGCATCTTCAACATTTTTGACAGTTGATTGATTTTTGAATCATTCATGTTAGGAATGTTGTTTCACATACATGTACAAAACAGCAAAAGTATGTTGAGGGCCTTTTGGAAAATTTGTCTCAAGCCAAAATTCATTAGCAGATTTTTTTAAAAAGTGAAACTCAAGTCAGTAACTCAAACAGCAACTTTATTGTTTGTTTTGTTTTTTTTCCAAGATGGTGTTCTCCTGGTAGCCCCAGCTTGCCTGGAACTTGCTATAAAGACCAGGCTGGTCTCCATCTCACAGAGATCAGCCTGCCTCTGCCTTCTGAGTGCTGTGTTTAAAGATATACCACCACATCCAGCCTCAAACAGCAACTTTATTTTTTATTTTATTTTATTTTTTCTTTTTTTTTGAGACAGGGTTTCCCTTTAGTCCCAGCTGTCCTGGAGGAGCTCACTATGTAGACCAGGCTGGCCTTGAACTCACAGAGATCTGCCTGCCTCTGCCTACCAAGTGCTGAGTTTAAAGGCTTGGGCCATCACACCTGGCTAAACAACAACTTTAAATACCAGACATTCTAATACAATACAGTCTAAAGATAGGCTAATTTGATACATGCTGAGGTATAACCACAGGAAAATATTCAGTGTCTTTGTTTTCTGTAATTAACCCATCATGTTTCTAGAAGAGCAGAAATTTCCTGTGTACAATTTATAGCAGAGAGGATGTGAACAGCATTTGCTGATGTTGCACGATGCATACACAGTGCAAAAGTGCATTCACAACCCAAACTGCAGTCATGTCATGTGACGTGACATTGATACATGCTGCCAGTAGCATCTCAGGTCCATTATGCATTTGATTTCTATCGTGTTGTGATGGTTATGTGTTGAGAAACCTTTTACTGTTGTCAAATTTTTGTGACCCCCGTTCCATACTGACTTACAAGACCCCATATAGGACATGACCTACAGTTTAAGAAGCTGAGGCCTGCAACAACACAGTTCACATCCATTGGCCAGAACTAGAACTAATCACATGATCATGCTTCATGTTAGGGGTTGAAACTGAAGGGATGCTCGAGGAGCTTCAGTGAAGGATAAACGTGTTTTGAGCTGCCTTTTTTTTTTTTGGTCTTTTTGAGACAGGGTCTCCCTGTAGCCCCAGCTGTCCTGCAACTCACTCTGTAGACCAGGCTGGCCTTGAACTCACAAAGATCCACCTGCCTCTGCCTCCCAGTGCTAGGATTAAAGGTGTGCGCCACCATGCCCGGCTTGAGCTGCCTTTTTAGAAAAGAATTAAAGCTACAAAACCAAACCAAAACACTAGTAGATAGAAATGCTGCACCAAAATATTTAGTGATAATCACCTATAAACTAATAAAGTTAGTAATTTATCTGTGTTTGATTCAGCAACTTGATTTCCACTTGCAGACGTAACCGCATCATCCGAGGGACACCAGTAAGGCTTTCTTCTCTTGTACTGGAATTCTTTCCATGACGGCTTGGTGATCAGGGCTTGTTTCGTATTTTCTGTGTCCTAGTCTGTTGACAGTGCTTTACATCATTCAGTCAATTTAGATCACGTCGCAGTTTCAGTCCCATGCTAAATTTTCTCCAATTCCATCAACTTGCCTTGTTCAAAGGATTAGACCCCCAAATTGAAACCAGCTTGTCAATGTGTTGGTTTACAAACAAGTCTCAGGATGTATGTGACACTCTGAAGGTCATCTAAGTAGCACAGACCTCAGACTTACTGTGATTTGGATGCTGCAATGGTTACTCTTTATTGTTGGTTTGACTGGATTTAGCATGGAAACATGCTTCTGGGTTGGTCTGTGAGTACATTTCTAGAAAGGTTTAACTGAGGAGAGAAGACATATCCTGAATGTGGGCATCATCATCCCTGGATGTGCTCTTGGGCTGAATCAAATGGAGAGAGTACACTGAGCACAAGCAAATGGAGAGGTACACTGAGCACAAGCAAATGGAGAGGTACACTGAGCACAAGCATTCGTCTCTCTCTGCCCCGATGTGATGAGCACCTCGTGTTCCTGCCGCCACACTGTCCCTGCTGCCACACTGTCCCTGCTACCACACCATCCCTGCCATGGTGGACTGTATCCTCTAAGTGGGCTGGAATAAACCCTTCTTTTCTTATGTTGCTGTTTGTCCAGTATTTTGTCACAGCTACAGGAAAAGTAATATAGATTCCAGTTAGGCTTTGGTCTTAGCAGCTATATCTAGAAATGGCTAACACTAAACTAAGCTCAAAGGATTTCTCTTTACATAAAGGTTTATTCTAAATTAATTCTCTTCTGTTGTGCTTTTGTGATCCCCCCCCCCCAAAAAAAAATGCTCTGCTGAGCCTGGTGTGGTGGCACAGGCCTGTAATTTCCACACTAAGAAGGCTGACAAAGGAGGACCGTGGTTTGAGGCTAAGCTGGGTTATATAGTGAGTTCTAGGTCAGCAATAGCTACATAGTAAGACCCTGTCTCAACAAACAAAGCATTGACAGTTATAAAATCAAAATATTGATCAAGTCAGATTTCTCATCTGTTAATGTTTTCTGTCTTTTTCTGTAAAGAATAAAGGAGAGAAAGATTGACCAACGAATGAAGAGGAACAAGGAAACAATGGTAAAAGAAATAGAGAGCAAATAATGAAATAAGTATTGTATCTCTTCCTGAATCATTTATTTTGAAATATGTGTATGAGTGTTTTGTCTGCATGTAAGTGCACCACATGCATGCAGTGCCCACAGAGGCCAGAAGAGAGCGTCATATTCCCTGAGATCAGAGTTAAAGATGGGTGTTATCTGTCATGTAGGACCTGGGAATCGAACCCAGGTCTTCTGGTAGTAGCTAGTGCTCTTAACCGCTAAGCCATCTCTTTAGTCGCCTTGCATCATTCTTTACAACACATTAACCACTTGTCTTTACATTTTATTAATTGTTTTAGTCTGATTTCATTTTATTTTATTTTATTTATTTCCGTATGTGTATGAATGTATTGTCTGCATGCAAGTCTGTGCACCCGTGACGTGCAATGCCGCGGAGGTCAGAAGAGGGCGTCGGACTCCCCTGGAACTGGAGTTCTCCTGAAATTGGAGTTTCAGACGGCTCTCGGCTGCCATGTGGGTGCTGGGGATCGAACCCGGGTCCTCTGCAAGAGCGGTCGGCGCTCTTAACCGCTAGGCCATCGCTCCAGCCCCTGATTTCATTTTTTTCGAGTTGTAACTCCAAATACACACCATTTACCCATAATCTTGTCAAGTGTCCCATCAGCGTCTGGCCTAGTTGCCTTTTGTACCCATTCATTTTAATGTTAAAGGATTATGCATGCATAGTGGCACAATTAATGTTCTTCCTGTGCACCTGGGAATTGAGATTATTGTACCATTGAATGACTCATTCCAGTTCACTTTCAATTGTCCTTCAACCAGAGTGGAGGTTTAGCTAGTAAAATAGCTTTTGGTGGCAAACTCCCTACAATTCATGAGCGTGGCATTTCATATTCTCAGGTAAAAAAAAAAAAGGCCGATTTCTTAGATATTTCTGATTAAGGAAAATATCTCTTTGTTTCAGCCCACCTTTTTAGAATTTTGGAATAAAACGATGCCTTTTGGGGTATATCGCATCAAAGAGATGAAATGCCTCATTTTCCCCACCTCTGCCCTCCCCAAACTCAGCCTCCTGTAAAACAGTGCGAATTTCATGCAGTCCAAGGTGGAAGTTTGTTTCCACTAAATTTTAGTGATTCTAGAATCCGACAACCTCTTCTGACCTCCATGGCATTGCACGACACGGGTGCACAAACCTGCACGTGGACAGTACATTCATACACATAGAAAATAAATAAATAAATAAAAAGCCAAAGAATTCAAACAGCCTCTGCTTGTTTTGCCTTCCTTCGTCTAAAAATAGAAGTATCGTGTGTTGGTAATTATAGTACCTAAACACTTCAAGAGCTGTGCTGACGTGGTCATAGCAACCCTATTAGGTAGGTCTTTCATTTCCCTTATCAAATGAGAAAACAGGCACAGAAAATAAAGCAAGTTCCCCGAAGCAGCAGATCAGTGTGAGGAGAATCGGATCTGCTCATGTCCAAGCTATGCAGTTGGCCAGGTAGCTTGCTGTTGGATGGACTAGAACCCTAAAAAGACCTGCCTTGTGAGCCTCGCTGAAAAGACTGCTCTTTCAAAGACTTGGGTGGTTGTTGGGAGAAGGTGAGAGTACATTAGCCAGTTTTTAGAGGGAAAAAATTCAGAAATCCAAATTTTGATCCTGTTCAGATTCCTGAGCTCTACTCTAAAATGTCTGAATGAGAATCTTTTGGGACCTGTGAGACTATTTTAAATCACTTCCGAGCCAGGCGTGGTGGCACACGCCTCCCAGCACTGGGGGGGCAGATGCAGATGGATGGATCTCTGTGAGCTCAAGGCCACACTGGTTTAATGGTTCCAGGACAGCTGGAGCTACAGGGAGACCCTGTCTCAAAAAGAAAACAAACAAACACCCCCACACACACACTTCCGGGCTGATCTTATGACTGCTTGTGAGAGTTGTTGGTAACTGAAGGGTTAATGTCTGCTGGCTTTGTCCAAAGGCACCTTGGTTGGCATTTTTGACATACTCTCAAATATTTAAATTTTTGTAGTATTTTTCTTTTCTTTTCTTTTTTCTCTTCTTTTTCCCTCCCTCCTTCTCTCCCTCCTTTCCTTCCTTCCCTTCCCTTCCCTTCCCCTTCCTTCCTTCCTTCCTTCCTTCCTTCCTTCCTTCCTTCCTTCCTTCCTTCCTTCCTTCCTTCCTTCCTTCCTTCCTTCCTTCCTTCCTTCTCCATCTGTCCGTTGATCTATCACTTTGTTTCTCAAGACAGGGTCTCACTGTGTAACCCCAGCTGGCCTGGAACTTGCTATATAGACTGTCCCAGGCTGGCTTCCATCTCACAGTGATCTGCTGTCTCTGCATCCCCAGATTTGGGATTAAAGGCATATGCCACCATACCCAGCCTTGGTATTTTTCTTTTTAAGATGTTAACTTAGGGGCTGGAGAGATGGCTCAGCGGTTAAGAGCGCCAGCTGCTCTTGCAGAGGTCCTGGGTTCGATTCCCAGCACCCATATGGCGGCTAACAACTGTCTTTAAGCTGGGTGTGGTGGTGCACGCCTTTAATCCTAGCACTTGGGAGGCAGAGGCAGGTGGATCTCTGTGAGTTCAAAGTTACAGAGTGAGTTTCAGGGCAGCTGGGGCTATAGGGAGATGCTGTCTAAAAAAAAAAAAAAAAGATGTAAAAGATGTTAGCCTAAATATTTGTTTTCTAAATTGTTTTTTTGTTGTTGTTACACCGAAGATTGAACCCAGGGCCTTGTATATGTTCCCTACCACTGAGCCAGCTCTCCAGTGTGATGGGAGGGAAGTTTTACTGATGGAGAACTATAAAGCCGACATTGATCCTCCCCCAGTGCTTTATTTCACGCTCATCCCTGAGTCCTCCCGATGATAGCCGTTCTCTCTTGTGGTCAGTCCCAGGCCAAAGTGGTAAAATTAGCTGATTCTGGAATAAAACTGCCTTAGCCTGTGCTGACTCTCCTCCCTTTTGCTCCCATAACTACAAATGTAGCAGCATAACCAACACACATTTATCACCTTCCTGTTCTATGTGTGGGAAATCTGGCTTAGGTATCACAGGCAAAGGTTAAAATATTAGACCGACTGTACTCTGGAGGCTTTGGGGAAGGTTCATTTTCAGGGTTTATTTGGGATGTTGGGATGAGTCTGTCCCTAAGGTCCCCTTTTCGAACTAGACGTAAACCGAGGGTTAGTTCCAGCCTTGGGGGCCGCCTGCATTCCTTTGCTCGTGACCCCTTTCCTCCATTTTCAAAGCTTGGGACAATGGGTCGGGCCCCTCTTCACACTTGAATCTCTTTCCTTTCTGATTTGAATGACGCTTGTGATTAGGTTGGGCTGCTTAGATAACCCAAGATTCATTTCCCTCTTCCAAGGCCCCTGGCTGCAAAAATCCCATTGTGATTTAAGGGACCATATTTATAGATCCCAGGGATTGGGGTGGAGGCATCTTCGGAGGATTTTCTTGCCTACCATAGGCATATTATTTGCCTGCTTATCATTATGAGCAGGGCTGTATTAATGTCGATAGAACAGAAAATATGACTTAACTGGGTAATTTTCTAAAATTAAAATAATTTCTGGGCCAGATTTCAAAACGAATAGTTTTGAAAGATTCATTTCAAGACTCTTGAAGCCCAGCGGGACTTCCCCAGCACTTCCATGTGTAGGAAAGGGAGATAATTCACTTTGTGCTTGTTTCTTTGGTAATTCAGATTCAGAAAACCATTTTTTTTTTTTTTTGGTCTTTTTGAGACAGGATCTTCCCTTAGTCCCAGCCAGCCTGGAGCTCACTATGTAGACTAGGCTGGCCTTGAACTCACAGAGATCCGCCTGCCTCTGCCTCCTGAGTGCTGGGATTAAAGGTGTGCGCCACCACACCTGGCCTTAGAAAACCATTTCTGATTTGAAGCAGGCACACTCCTGCAGCTCGCATGTCTGCCCTCAGCGATCGCTGCCTGCTGCTGCCCCCTGCTAATGCACCTTTGTGTTCCCCCAGAAGCTTACCCTGCCATTCTATCTATATAGTCATGGCGACTTTTGACAACTACTTATTCTCAGAAACATTTTCCAAGATGAAAATGTCTGGCATCTACTTATTTTTTTTCCCCCAATAACCGAATTAAAATGGTAGGACTTTCGGTCATTGGCCAGTTTTTCAAAGTATGGTTTTGAGTTTGGTGTGATGTCTTCCTCCACAAGCCTGTTCAGCATTGAAGTCCTTGCAGCATATCGGGCATAATGGATACTCGACAATCACTAATCGAATTAATTTAAAGTGTTGAATTTCAATAATTGCTTTATGTTATCTGTATACCCAAATTGTGCAAGATACATGTTTTGTTTCCTTACAGCAGTGGTAACCAAAGAACTTTGCAAGAATGTCTATCTAAGCTGAATAAAACTAGGACTGTTAAAAATGAAGTTTCTGATTCATATTTCAATAATTAATTTATATTCTCTCAGATTAATAGTATATTTGGGGCAAGGAAATACAAATTTTTCTGATTTTTGAAACTTTGATTTGCTAAATGTCATGAATTGTAAGTCTAGAGTGTGATGAATTTTTCAGACTGCTACTCTTACAAGTTGTTACTAACACCAAGAAACCCCGTCGCCTCATTCTCATTATGGCCACTCTTACGGTAATCACTACCTTGACATTTGAGAAGTTTAAAGGTTTTAAAGAAATAGACTCTTTAAGACATGGAAGGGTTGGGGAGATGGTTCGCTGGATAAAGAGTTTGCTGTACAGGTACAAGGATCCCAGTTCATATCCCTGGCACCCACACAAAAAGTCAGATGCCCAGCAAATGTCTGTAGAATTAGGGCTGAGCAGTAAAGACGGGTGCATTCCAGGAGCTCAGTGGACAGCCAGGCTAGCAGAAATGCAAGCTCCAGGCTCAGGGAGAGACTTTGCTCAGAGAATGAAGGGGAAGTCTCCACCCAGTATAGTGTGTGTGTGTGTGTGTGTGTGTGTGTGTGTGTGTGTGTGTATCATATGAGTTTACAGAGATTAAAAACAAACAAATAACAACAACAAAAAACTAGCCACTGCCCGGAGGCTGCACTTAAACACAGAACAGGAAATTCTTTTTTTTTTTTTTTTGTCTTTTTTTTGAGACAGCATCTCCCTGTAACCCCAGCTGGCCTGGAACTTTCTATGTAGACCAGGCTGGCCTTGAGCTCACAGATATCTGCTTGCCTCTGCCTCTTGAGTGCAAATTATTTTTAAAATGTTCTTTCTGGGGCTGGAGAGATGGCCAAGTGGTTAAGAGCACCGACTGCTCTTGCAGAGGACCTGAGTTTGATCCCCAGCACCCACATGGCGGCTGAGAACTGTCTTTAACTCCAGCTCTAGAGGAATTTGACACCCTCTTCTGACCCCCGCAGCATTGCACGACATGGGTGCAGAAACCTACATGCAGACAGGACATTCATAAACACATAAAAAGTTAATAAAATTAAAAAAAGTTCTTTCTTTGCCAAATATTTGAGGTACATACACAACTGACTCAAATTAAATTTTTTTAAAAATAAATATTTGTGGTGGATGTGTGGGCATGTGAGGAGATCAGGATAACTTGGAGGAGTCAGTTCTTCCATGTGTGGATCTGTGGACTGAACTCAGGCTTGGTGGCAAGTACCTTAACCCACTGAGTCATCTTACTAGCCTATGACTCAAATTTTTGGCTTTTTTTTGGTAATTAATGTATACTGTGATCATTTAAAGTGTGCATACCCTAAATATTCCCAGGTTATTAAAGCTACACTGTACATTTCACCTTATTGGTGGCTTGGCACTACTTTTTATAGTTTTTTTTCAGTTTCTTTTCTTTTTCTTTTGAGACAGGGTATCACATGGCATAGGCTGGCCTCAGACTTGATATGTAGCAGAGGAGGGTCTTGTAGCTTTGATCCTCCTCCTCTCTAGTGTTCGGATTATAGACTTGTGCCATCAGACCTTTTGAGACAGTGTCTTACGGTGTTGCCTAGGTTGACCTCCTGGGCTCAAGCAATCCTCCTTCCTTCGCTTTCTGAGTAGCTAGGAGTGCAGGTATATGTGTGTCACCACACCCAGTTCCTCCACACGCCTCACACTGAGATCCAGCCATTGTATTGTCTCTAAGATTTTGGTCCAGCTTACAACAGGTATTCAAGAAAATCCCACTGTTGATAGAAAGGACAGCCCTATATTACACACCCTATATGCACTTCCCAGTAGAGCTGTCTGTTCAGATTGCTTGTAACAGAGTGCATTCAGAGCTTTGTCCCCCATTCCCTATCCTGTCTCTGTTCAAGGATGGCTGTTGAAACATTTCCAAGAGTAAATGCATTGGAATCCAGTGTAGTTACCAACATGAAGGCTTAAGTAAATCCTGACACAACCATAATGGACTCTTATGACAGACATGATTTCAAGAAAGTGTAACAATACAAGGAATTTCTTTTCTTTTCCCCTCCCCAAACCTAGGCATGCTAGGCGAGTGTTTAATTACAATTTCATTGTGAAGCCAGGCATAGTGAGGCATACCTTTAATTGCAGAGTTTAGGAGTCAGAGGCAGATGGATCTCTGTGAAACTGAGGACAGCCTGGTCTACATGGAGAATTCTAGGCCAGCTGAGGCTACAAGGAGAATTTGTTTCATTTTTTTTTCTTCTCATTGTGGATAGTCATTGTATCTGGTACTGTGTTATATAGGGCATTTACATACAAGTATATAATATACATTGAACACTCATACTTCATCCATACCATCTTCCTCTCATTTCTTACCCCTTCTTCCTTTCATGGGAATTTATTTTTTAAAGATTGATTATTTTTAATTATGTATATGTATGTATGTGTGTGTATATATGTATGTATGTATGTATGTATGCATGTGTCTGTGTGTGTCTATGCATGTGAGCACAGGTGCCCTATGACTTTAGAAAAGGGTGTCAGACCCTTTGGAGCTTACATGCAGTTGTGAGCTGTCTGATGTGGGAATTGAACTCAGATCCTCTGGAAGAGTAGCAAAGGCTCTTGACTGCTAAACCATCTCCGCAGCCTCCCTAAGAATTTTTGTTTTGTTTTGTTTCATTGTGTAGCTCTGGTTGGTCTGGAACTCAATGTAAACCAAGCTGGCTTTGAACTCACAGAGATTTTCCAGCCTCTGCCTCCTGAATGCTAATTAAAGGTTTGTGCCACCATACCTGACTCTATTGGAGCCTCTTAATCATATGTGAAATTATATATGGCAAATACCAATTAAAAATGCACAGAAAATTACTGGAAATTGATAACCTGACTCTGTTTCAAATGGTGTTTCAAATTTCTTACTTTGTATTTTTCATTTTTTTTACTTTCAAAAATAAAAAATAACTTTCCCAAGTGCTGGGATTAAAGTCATGTGCCACCATACCCCTCTTTCTTTCTTTCTTTCTTTCTTTCTTTCTTTCTTTCTTTCTTTCTTTCTTTCTTTCTTTCTTTCTCTCTTTCTCTCTTTCTCTCTTTCTCTCTTTCTCTCTTTCTCTCTTTCTCTCT
>VZQC01013514.1:154953-170934 GCA_009823505.1 Rhizomys pruinosus
CTGTAATAGAAAAAAGTAAGCCTTCTTCAATACAAGCATATTTTCAGCTGCATATAACATAGGCAGTAACAGACTGTATCCATGTAAGGTGGCAGTTAGCAGTGTTTTGACAGAGGTATACACCCATAAAATCATTACCCCAGTAATGAGGGAGCGCTTACACTGCCTCGCCCAGAACAGCTGTCTCATGTCCTTTCTCATGTTGCTCCTGTGTGTTACCTGTATTGACAACAGCCACTGCTCTGCACTTACCATGATTTGTTTGCATTTCTAGAATTTCATACTCATACAAATGAAGTTCTTTTTTTAAATATTTTTTTTAATTTCTTTATTTATTTCTGTATCTGTGATATGAATGTACTACTGTCTGCATGTAAAGGTTTGTTGCACTCCATGTCGTTCAATGCCCGTGAGGTCCAGGAAAGGAGGGTGTTGGATTCCCCTGGAACTGTGATTTTCTCCTGGAAGTTGAGGAGGTTCAGAAGGTTTCTCAGCCCGCCATGTGGGGTTATGCTGGATCAAACCCGGGTCCTCTATAAGAGCGGTTGGCACTTCCTCTTAACTGGCTAGGCCATCCCTCCAGCACAAAATGAAGATTTTCTAAAGGATCTATGCAATATGGGCTTTCGTTTAAAGTGGTCTATAGTTTCAACATTAACTTTTTCCTTTTCACCTTTCGTCGAAACCGTTTTGAGGGCAATCCATATTTATGTGAGCAATCATAAGAAAAGAGTTCCAGCTAGATACTGTGCCAGATCCCTTCTCAGGAGAATAATTTACTCCATAAAAAAATTATAGAGCTGATAGTGGTGGAATCTTTGCTCTTGGCTTCATTTAAAAAAGCAAATTGACTTTTTAAAACTTGGAGCGATACTATCTAGGCTTCTAAACAGTACATTAATGACCATTAATGTTTTTCTATTTACTATTCACAAGATAACCTTTATATTTGCTTGAATTCAGTTCCAGTGAACTTAAAAAATCAGTTAGGGTACAGATATCAATCTTTCTTTCTTTCTTGTCTTTTCTTTCTTTCTTTGTTCTTTCTTTCTTTCTTTCTTTCTTCGTTTCTTCTTACTTTCTCTTTCTTCTTTTCTCTGTCTTCCTTTCCTTCCTTCCCTTTCGCTGTTCTCCTTCGCTTCTTCCTTCCTTTCCTTTCCTTTCTTTACTTCCTTTGTCCCTTCGCTCTCTTTCTTTCTTATCTTTCTTTCTTTCTTCTTGTGACAGTTTTTCCTTATGTAAGCCGTGACTCGACCTTGGAACTCTCTAAGTTTATACCAGGCTTGCCTGAACATTCCCAGCAGTGTCAGGGTTCCATTGTCCCTGGTGCCCCCTTATGCTATATTAAGGGCGACATGTACCCAACCACACTTGGCTTTTTTTCTTTTTTTTTTACATTTTTTATCTTAACACAATTTTCTAATTCCTTCTAGAAATCACAAATGATGCTTAATTGTTTTTCACATAATGAAAACACCATTACCATTTAAAATTAAAGTGACAAAGGGTTATTTTATTAAAAAATGTGTATTGGTTCTTCTAGCTGTAGGTTCCCATCTTCATAGGCAAGAAAGTCTCTGTGAACACTCGCTGAAAGGACATGAGCGGCCGCAGCTATCACACGTGGATTTTTGAGGCACTGTGAGCTGTAATGAATTAGGAAAAGGTGATGACACCCACGTTTTTGCCTTGTGACTTTTTTATAGTTCCAAGCCACACCCATGTTTCAGGTTGGCCTTTCTTCCTAGGGCAAGTTCATTAGAGATTAAAATCTGTAGTCACAGAACATTTCAGTGTACAGTTAGTTGCTTGTTTTCTTTGGGCATGCAGGGACTTGAGCAGAGGGCTATCCAAAGATCCGAACAGCTCACAGATCTTTGTTTTACATCTTCTGAATTTGTCTGGATCTCCAGCTTGCAGGCTTCGAGACCCGGCAGGAAACAGGTATGCCAGGGAAAACCCCCCTTTGGTTTTTTTTTTGGGGTTTTTTTTGTTGTTTTTTTTGAAGACAGGGGTCTCCGTTTAGCCCCAGCTTTCCTGGAAAACGGCACTCTGTAGAACCAGGCTGGCCTTGAACTCACCAGAGATCCGGCCTGCCTCTGCCTTGAAACCTTCTCTTTGATTTAGGGGATCTTTTCTTTTAGGCTCTGTGACTTTGGTTCATGGGATTTTTTGAACTGAGCTCACTGCCTCATACCATTACTAAGTACTTTCTTGCTTCAGGGGGATTGCTTTGCATAATCAATACAGATAATAGCTTTGATGTGGTGATCAGTTAATTCTTTTTTAGAAACGATGTGTAATTTTAATTTATTTGTATGTGTATGAAGTGACTATACTATCTGCAGTAGATTGGTGCCATGCACCTGTGTTCATGCAATGCCCTGGAGGTCAGAAGAGGACGGTTGGATTCCCCTGGACCTGGAGTCAAAAGACAGTTCTCAGCCACATCGTGGGTGCTGGGGGATCGAAACCGGGTCCTATGCAAGAGGAAGCAAAAGTCGGCACGTTCTTATAACCACTTAGGCCATCTCTCCGGCCCCGATCAGTTAATTCTTAATTAAGTTTCTTATCTTTGCTTGTCCTTTTTTTTTTTTTCTTATTGTTTTTTTGAGACAGTGTTTTTTTTTTTTTTTTTTTTTTTGGCCTGGAGCTCACTTTGCAAACCAGGCTGGCCCTTGACTCACAGAGATCGTGTGGCCCTCTGCCTCCTGAAGTGCTGGGATTAAAGATGATGTGCTTGCCACACGCTGGATACAAATTAAAAAAAAATTTTTTTTTGGGTTTTTTTTTTTTTTTTTTTTTTTTTTTTTTTTTTTTGTAGCCCAGGCTGGACTGGGATTTGATATGATAGACCAGGCTGGCCTTGAAGCTCACCAAGATCCGCCTGCCTCTTGCCTCCCAAGTTGCTAGGGATACTTAAATGGCTGTGCCACCCACGTATGCCTTGGTGTTTTTTTTTTTTTTTTTCTTTTTTTTTAAGACAAGGTCTCCCCATAGCCCCAGCTGACCTGGAACTCACTATGTAGACCAGGCTGGCTTCTAACTCACAGAAATCCACCTGCCTCTGCCTCCAAAGTCCTGGGATTAAAGGCATGCGCCACTATGGCTGGCTTGATTTTCTTCCTCTCAGCAATGCATGTGCATATTTGGGAAGTAAAGTATTGGAGTCTACTTTGTGTGCCTTCCATAATATAAATGTGTGATTGCTTTGAAGCCTGATGCTTTCAGTCCAGTGAAATGCTCTGCTCTTCCAGTCTGTATTTAACCATGAATAAGTAGAGCTCCTTGGTTTTTTCTGAAGAGATTCTACAGATACATCTCAAGATGACAGGAGCTCATTTCTCCTGCCTGGGTATGGTGTTATCTTCATGGCTCTCAGAGTGAAGTAGCAGCCACATTGCAATCGGGTCCTTATTATTTTTTCGCTTTTCTACATTTTTTTTTTTTTTTGGTCTCTGTTGAATCCAAAAGGGTCTCCCTGTAGTTCCAGTTAGCTGGAACTTGCTATGTTGATCAGGTTGGCCTTGAACTCACAGAGATCTGCCTGTGTCTGCCTCCTGAGGGCTGGGATTAAAGGCATGTGCCACCACACCTGGCCTGTCCCCTACATTTAAAAAAATTATGTATTATTTTTCTTTTGTGTGTGAATGGATTGCCTTCATGTGTGTAAGTGTATAAGTGTGTAAGTGTGTAAGTCCACTCCTGCTGTTCCGTGCCCATGGAGGTCAGAAGAGGGCATCAGATCCCCCGGAACTGGAGTTGTGCATGGCTGCTAGCTGCCAGTGGATGCTGGAACTGGAACCCTCGTCCTCTGCAAGAGCAGCCAGTGCTCTTAACCACTGAGCCTTCCCTCAAGCCCCTTCTACATGTTTAAGAACCAGGAATAATTGGAGATCACATCTTACTTAAAAACTATTTCACCACTTCATTGAATTGGGGAAACAACTTATGGCATTTATTTATTTTAAAATCAATTTTAAGAATTTCCAAGAAAGACAATGCCCATAGATAGCATCCAAGCACAGGACATAGAACTGCAGCAAATAAGAACAAAAATAAAACATATGTTTCTTTTTGTTGTTGTTGTTGTTGTTGTTTTTTGAGACAGGGTCTCCCTGTAGCCCCAACTGTCCTGGAACTCGCTCTGTAGACCAGGCTGGCCTTGAACTCACAGAGATCCACCTGCCTCTGCCTCCCACGTGCTAGGACTAAAGGCATCCACCACTGGCTAAAACATAGGGTTTTTTTTTTTTCAGAAAAAGTTTTCATATGAACAGTTTACAGATGAGCATGTCACCTTCCACTGTGAGCATTTTAAATGGTTTATAGTTTGTCTGAAAAGTTCAGTGTCTCCCCTGCATAGCCCTGGGGTTGCCCTATCCTTTCTTTAGCTCTTTTCTTGCTAAAGCAGAAATCGAGTGGTTCCCAGCCCATGTAAAGCTGAGAAGGTCTTGAATGATGCATGTCAAGGAAAGTTGGATAGTGATACAACTGGCAATGTGAACGGCCCTGGTGCCAAAGAATGAAGGACTTGTGAGCATTCTCAAAACGAAGGCACTTTTAAAAAGTTAAGAATGTCCTCTCTGTGCAGTGGCCTGCACTCTCACACCTAAGTAAAATGTCCTCTCTGTGCAGTGGCCTGCACTCTCACACCTAAGTAGAAAGTTAGGATTTCCCCATTGTGCTTTGTGAGTCCATCAACCTTGTCAATTTTTTTGGCGTGAATTACAGAATAGTGTTACTCTGTGGCTCCTAGAGAAACAAACACATTATGACCAGTTAACCCTAGAAAGTGAAGGCCATAGAAAAACTTCACACAGTTAAAAACAATAAAACCAAGCCAGGCCAAGTCGCCCTTCTGCTTTCTTTGGAAGCAGAATTGCTTTCCTGTGTCATGCCCAGAGTCCAACAAAGGCCTCTGGGGGGGGGGTGTCCCCCCGAATAATGAAGCAGCCAGCCTCGCAATTGTGTTCTCGGGAGCAAGCGGATAACATTCCTTTATGACCCTTGGTTTAGATCAGCTTACAATGCAAAGCATGATATTTGATTACCCTTATTAGGTTACTTTGTATAGCTACAAATGTTCATGGTGTGGCCTTATCAAGCCTTTTTGAAAAGTTCACATCCATACTGACTTCTAGTCCCTGTTCTGTTGCTAAGGATCCTGGTTACAGGTATCTGTGGAGAATGGGGCCAGGGCAGGGCCTCAGTAAGTGCTGAAAATATTTATATTTTCAACTCTCAGCTCTTCTGCTAAGGACTGGCCTGGTTTTCCTTTTTTGTCTTTTTGAGACAGGCTCTCCCTCTAGCCCCACCCCGGTTGGCCTGGAACTCGATATGTAGACCAGGCTGGCCTTGAACTCACAGATATCCACCTGTACCTGCCCCTGCCTCCCTAGTGCTGGGATTAAAGACATGGACTACCAGGCCCAGGTTTTTATTTTATTTTATTATTTTATTTTATTTATTTTACTTTATTTATTTTACTTTATTTTATTTTATTATTTTATTTTATTTATTTTATTTTATTTATTTTATATTTTATTTTATTTTATTTTATTTTATTTTATTTTATTTTATTTTATTTTATTTTATTTTATTTTATTTTATCTTTTTGAGACAGAGTCTCCTTGTAGCCCCAGCTGTCCTGGAACTCATTATGTAGACTAGGCTGGCTGGCCTGGAATTTAACAGAGATCTGCCTGCCTCTGCCTCCCAAGAGCTGGGATTAAAGGCATGGGCTACTGCCCCCCCCCACACACACCTTGGTTTTGCTTTTTAAGTACTGGTTTTAATCTCTAAAACTCAGTGTTTCTGGGCCTGAATTGCTTTGAGAACAGAAAAAGATACTGGCTACTTCTGATCACATTCTTCTAAAAATTGACCTTTCCTCTCCTCCCAAATCTTTCTAGCATCTCCCCCCTGGTGGACAGAAGAGGTGCTGCCATAAACCACAGAAGCAAAAGGTGCTTATTTCTATGCTTATTTCTTTAACCCTTCAGCAGAGATGGGAAGCTGGGTTGTTTCCACTTCTAGCCAGCCTGGTCTACTGTATTAGTCACTTTTCTGTTGCTGTGATAAACCACCATGAGCAAAGGAACTTATAAAAGGAAGAGTTTATTTGAGCTTATGATTGACAGTTCCAGGGAATCAGAGTCTATTGTGGTGGGAAGCATGGCAACCAGGGCTGGAGCAGCAAGCCAAGGGTCACATCTCGCAATGAGCACAGGAAGCAGAGAGAGACTAGAGACTGGAGGCTTGTTAAACTCACTAAGCCTGCCCCCAATGATGTACTTTCTCCAGCATGGCCACACCTTCTAAGACCTCCAAGAACAGTGCCACCAACTGGAGACAAAATGTCTGAATACTTAAAGCCTATGGGGGGACACTCTCATTCAAACCACCACATCTACATAGAGAGTTCCAGAACAGCTGGGGCTACAGGGAGATCCTGTCTTGAAAAGGCTCCCCCCCAAAAAAAAGTATATTGTTCAACGTCCTCAGATTCCGCTTCCTATGAATAGGCTGTGTGAAATGGCCTTCATGCTTTGTGTGTAAGCTTCATGTGAAACACAAAAGGATTTCCTGCTTAGCTTTGGGTCCTACTTCTGCCGTATCTTATTGTACATAAACAGACATTCCAAAATCCAGAACGGTCTAAAGTTTGAGAACTTCAAACTCTGAATAAGGAATGTCTGACCTGTATATATTTAAAATTTTTTATTATATTGATGTTCTACTTAATGTGTTATACATACCACAGCATATGCAGAAATAAATTTAGGACTGGCCAGATGGCTCAGCAGGTTAAGGCTCTCAAACCTGAAATCTGAGTTTGATTCCCAGGACCCACAAGATGGAAGGAAAGATCTGACTCCTGCAAGCTGTTCTCCGACGTCATCACTTATGTCAGGGCACGTTTATGCCCCCCATGCACACCCACAAAATTAAGAAAGAAACAAAGATTTAACAGTGAATTGAAAAGAATATGATTTTTACACCGGGCTGGTGGCACACGCCTTTAATCCCAGCACTTGGGAGGCAGAGGCAGGCAGATCTCTGTGAGTTCAAGGCCAGTCTTGTCTACATAACAAGCTCCAGGCCAGCTGGGACTAAAGGAAGACCCTGTCTCAAAAAAAAAAGAAAAAAAAAAAAAAGAAAAGAAAAGAATATGATTTTGAAAACATTGTGTTAATTGGAAGGACCTTACAATATCCTTAGCTAATACTTCATTGTACAGCGTATGCACAGGGGATTGTTTGCTGTGAATGACAGTGAATGACTTGCTATGCTGCCCTCACTGACCTGAAACTTATGATCCTTCTGGCTCAGTTTCATGGGTGTGCCACTTTGCCCAATTTTACTTAATTCTTGTCTTACAGAATAAAATAATAGTATTTTCATTCTTTGGGAAAAGGGAGAATTTAGGTTTAAATTACAGTTGATAAAGTCAAAAGAACCATGTACAGAATTGGTTTGTAAACCTTGATACCAAGTCATCTCATTTCACCATTGACACAAAAGAGGCTCAGATCTCGCTCTTGAATATCATGTAGAAAGATGATTCCCTGGTTCCCTTGAGAACTGACTGTATGACTTCATTGCTTTTGGCCACATAGGAGTCATGTGATTTATTGAAAGGAGTGTTGGACAAAGACTCAGGCACACTGAAAATAGTACCAGCTCTGACACTTACTAGCCTTTGACCTAGGCTGTGTGTGGTGACCTTTCTGACTCTTATCTCCTTATGTCAAAAAATAAGAATGAGTGGTTTAAGTGGGGAAACTTCGAATATTATGAGTGTGTTTAGTAGTTTGTATACATACTAGTACTATTCATTCCTATGCCTCCCTCCTCTCTCCTCTTCTCCCACTACATGCGCACACACACACACACACACACACACACACACACACACATTTTCAGTTCTGCTTAACCTACCAGGGGTATATGAGAATCAGATGCAGTAACACATGTGAAAATATCTTATAAGTTAGTAAACACTAAGTGTTTTCTTAAATATCAAACTTTTTTTGAGACAGTATCTTATGGCATTGAACTCACTGTGTAGCTGAGGATGACCTTGAAATACCACTCCTCTTGTTTCTAGCCTCCAATTCCTGGATTGTAGGTTTGTGCCATCAAGTCTGGGCAAACTTATTTTTTCTTTGCAAAGTTTTGTCCTTATTATTTGCTAAGAAATGAGTAAACAAACAAACAGGAAAATGTAGCTCATAATGAAAGGGGAGAAGAAATTATTGTTCAAAACAGATTCCCAACTGGCACAGAAATTAGAATTGTATTATAGTGGTATTCAAATGATTCTTACTTGAAAGAGTTAAATGGAGACATAGAAAATATTTTAAAAGACTGAAATAGAAATTCTAGAGATAAAAGCCACAGCATCTCAGGTAAAAAATGCAGTGGATGGGCTGGAGAGATGGCTCAGCAGTTAAGAGCGCTGTCTGCTCTTGCAGAGGACCAGGATTTGATGCCCAGCACCCACATGGTGGCTAAGAACTGCCTTTAATCCTAGCACTTGGGAGGCAGAGGCAGGTGAATCTCTGTGAGTTCAAGGCTAGCCTAGTCTACAGAGTGAGTGCCAGGCCAGCTAGGGATACAGGGAGACCCTGTCTCAATAAAAAATTAACACATTAGCCATTTTAGAAGAAAAGATTAGTAACCTTGTTACAGAAAAAGAAATTATTAAAAAATTTAAAATGCAAGAAATTACCCAAAATTAAACAGAGGAAAGAATTAGAAGATGAGATATAAGTAAATATTTTAGGGAACAGTCAAGTGACCTGATATGCATATATTTATTGAAAGAGGGGGAAGAAATTGAAGAAATGCAGAGCTCATAACTGAAAAAAACTTCAGATTTGATGAAAACTATAACCCTAAAGGTCCAACAAGCTCAATGAACCCCAAGAAGAAGAGAAAATTGCATCAAGGTATATCATAATTAAATTGCTTAATGTGATAAGTATAGAGTCCCAAAATAGCCCAATGGAAAAAAAGACATGATACATATAGAGGAAGAAAGGAAGGGTGATATAGATGTTCTTTTGGAAAAAGTGGGCATAATGTAGGGTAGGAGAACCATTGATGTTGTGAAAGACAGTCAGCCTTGAATTCAGAAACGTAGATGAAATAGCCTCCAGATTTGTAAAAACAAAGGCTGCCCATTACTAATAGACACAGGACAAGTAATGTTAAAGGAAGTACTTCAGGCAGGAGGCCTATGATACTGTGGGATACAGATCTCTACACAGAATGAGAATGGTGCAACATGGACAACCACATAAAAGTTCTTATTAAGTCTCTTTAAAAGGTCATTTGTGTGTGTGTGTGTGTGTGTGTGTGTGTGTGTGTGTGTGTGTGTGTTTGAGGCAGGGTCTCCCTGAGGTCTTGGCCTGGAACTTGCTATGTAGACCAGGCTGGCCTTGAACTTATAGAGATTTGCCTGCCTCTGCCTCCTGAGTGCTGGGACTAAAGGTATACACTACTACGCCTGGATATAGTCATTGATTTTTTTTAAGTTAAACATATGTTTACATGAGATACCATATGACAGCTTCAATACTAGAAGTACTTAAAAATGATAAAATATAATATGGGCTATATAACCGAAATAGAACATAAAGCAAGAGAGGGAAGAACGTAAATATAGTTTGAATATTCCTCATATGAAATACTTAGGATTAGGTATGTTTTAGATTTTGTAGTTTTTCAGATTTTGGGACTATCTGTATAGGCTTTACCTTTAAACTTAAGGGTATCAGATTTCCAGATTTGTGATGCTCAACCTGTATACCATGGTGGCCTTATGCTGTATGTGACATGGGCTGATAGCTCTCAAAAATAAGTTATAACAAGTTAAAAATTTATAGTATAAACCTGAAAGCAACCACTGAAAATAAATGATAAGAAAGGAAATAAATTGGAATAATAATAATAATAATAATAATAATAATAATGCAGGGCTTGGTGGTGCACACATTTAATCCCAGCACCAGGGGCAGAGGCAGGTGGAGCTCTGAGATCAAGGCTGGGTTGGTCTATATAATGAGTCCAGGCCAGCTGGGGCTACAGGGAGACCCTGTCTTGAAAACCAAACCAACCCACTCAAAAAGATGGAGCAAAGAGCCGAGCAGAGACTTCACAAGTGAGGAATTAGAGATGTCTGAGAAACATCTTAAAAAGTGTTCAACATCACTAATAATTAAGGAAAAACAAATTAAAACCACTTTAAAATATCATCTTACTCCAATAAGTCTGGCTAGGATCAAGAAAATAAATGATACCAAGTGCTAGAGAGGTTGTAGGGAAAGGGGAACACTCATCCACTGCTGTTGGGAATGTAAACTCGTACAGCCACTATGGAAAGCAGTGTGGAGAACTCTTGGAAGACTTGGAATGAACTTGCCACCTGACCCAGCTATACCACTCCTGGGTATTATCCACAAGACTCATCTTACTGGAGAGATACATGCACAGCCATGTTTATTGCAGCTCTGTTCACAATAGCAAAGAGCTGGAACAAACGCAAGTGCCCCTCAATGACGAGTGGATAGAGAAAATGTGGTACATCTACACAATGTAGTTCTATGCAGCGGTGAAGAAAGATGACATCATGAGCTTTGCAGGTAAATGGCTGGAGCTGGAAGATATCTTGCTGAGTGAAGTAACACAGTCCCAGGAAAACAAACAATGAATGGTATCCCTCATCTGTGGATGCTAGTGCCAATTACCTAATTGTATGGCAAACTGAGCAACATCAATGTGATCTGAAAACAACTGTGCTCTTATATTGTAGAATCCCTTAAAAAATAAAGGAAAAAAACCAACAAAACAAAACAAGACAAAATAAGACAAAAAGAAGGAAAATAAAATAAATAGCTGAGATAAATAGCAAACACAGAAGGAAGAGGCTTAAACCTGATGATTTCAGTACTCACATTAAAGGTTAATTGTCAACCAGGCACAGTGCTGCACAAGCCCTTGTAATCCAAGGGTTTGGGAGATGGAAGTGGAGGATTACTGGAGCCAGGAGTTTGAGGTCAGTCTGAGCAAAATAGCAAAAACCTGCCTCCCAAGCAGGGGGAAGGGGAAGATGAGTTGTCAAGATTATCTCAGTTAAAGAGCAGAGGTTGTGGACTGGAGAGATGACTCAGCACCTGGGAACACTGGCTGCTCTTGCAGAAGATGCTGGTTTGGGTCCCAGCACCCATATGGCAGCTCCCAGTCATCTGTAATTCCAATTCCAGGGGGATCTGATACTCTCTTCTGCTCTCTGTGGGCATGGTACATGAGCACACTTACATATGTACAGGCAAAACACTCATATCCATAAAATATAAATAAATATATAAAATATAAAAGCAGAGATTATCACAATGTTTAATAGCCAGCTACATCTTGCTTAGAAGAAATATTAAGATAAGGAATAGAAAAAGATGCCATATTAATTCTTAGAGGCCAGAGAGATGGCTTGGTGCTGAAAAGTACTTGTGCCATTCCAGAGGACTCAAGTTTAGGTCCCAAGACCTACAGTGTTAGCTCACAGCCACCTATGACACCACTTTCATGGGATCTGATGTCCTCTTCTGACCTCGACAGGCACCTGCATGCATGTGGTAGACACACATACACACATAGACACACACACACACACATACACCAATAAAAATAAAAAGCATATATTGGGAAAAAACCATA
Source organism: Rhizomys pruinosus (assembly GCA_009823505.1). Classification (NCBI taxonomy): domain Eukaryota; kingdom Metazoa; phylum Chordata; class Mammalia; order Rodentia; family Spalacidae; genus Rhizomys; species Rhizomys pruinosus. The sequence continues at coordinate 166,678 of VZQC01013514.1, forward strand.
TTAGTTCTAATCAAAAGAAAGCTAGAGTCCAGCCATATAGTAAAGTAAATTTCAGATCAGAAACTATTACCAGGCATAAAGAAGTTCATTTTATAATTACCAAGGCATCAGTTCATTAAGTCATAATACTAAGTACTTACATGGCTCAAGACAGAAGTTCCAATACATGATGTAAAGCTTGATAGTATTGCAGAAATAGACAGATATACCACCGAGAATTTCAACTGACTAGACTGACAGAAAGGAACTCGGTAAGTTCATAGAAGATTATGATCCAGTGTTCAACTTGACCTTACTCAGGTTAGTAGGACATTTTACCCAACGATAGAAGAACATACTTCAATATAAAGTATACACAGCATTTATCAAGATAGATCATATACTAGGTCCTAAAGTGTCAATAAATTTAAAAGGATTCACATCATATAAAATATGTTCTCATACCATAATGAAGTTAAAATTAGAAATAATGTAAATATTTGTAAATTATCCCATTTCTTAGTCACTTAAGGTGAGGGAAGAAATAAAAGGGGGAACTAGTAAGTATTTGACCTGAATAAAAAAAAAAAACACATTTACTATAGTGTTGGGTGCTACTAAACTAATGCCTAGGGGGAGTTATAGTATTAATCAGCCATTCTTAAAAAAAATAAAGATCTCAGCAGGGCGTGGTGGAGCACGCCTTTAATCCTAGCACGTGGGAGGCAGAGAGGCAGGCAGATCTTTGTGAGTTCAAGGCCAGCCTGGTCAACAGTGAGTTCCAGGACAGCTGGGGCTACAGAGAGACCCTGTCTCAAAAAAGACAAAAAAAAAAAAAAATAAAGATCTCAAATCAGTAACCTTATGTTTCCTCTAGACAAACAAGAAAAGTAAGAGGAAACAACCATGAATAAGCATAAAGGAAGTCCTGATCAGGGCAGAAAATCATGTGAAAACCAGAAAAATGATTTAGAACCAGTGACTCCAAAAGCCGGTTATGTGAGACGATCAATAAAATTCATAAACATGTAGCTCGACTGAGCAGATAAAAATGTCAGAAGACAAATCAGTATTAGGAATGTGAGATGACGTCACTAGAGACTCTACAACCATTTGAAGGATGATCAGGTTGTGCGTCTGTGCGTGAAGGAGTGCAGTGTGTGCTCACATGCCTGTGCTCAGAGGACAGGGAGGGTGTGAGCCTACCTCCTACATCATTCTTCCTCTCCGTTACTTTCTGCCTGTTTTCCTCTNAAAAAAAAAGAGCACTGGCTGCTCTTGCAGGGAACCCAGGTTCAGTTCTCAGCACCCACTTGGTGGCTAACAACCATCTGTAACTTCAATTCCAGGGGATGCAACACCTTCTTTTGACTTCCTGGGGCATTGCATGAGATAGGTGCACTTATACACATGCAGGCATTACACTAATACACAAACTTTTTTTTGGTCTTTTCGAGACAGGGTCTCCCTGTAGCCCCACCTGTCCTGGAACTCACCTTGTAGACCAGGCTGGCCTTGAACTCACAAAGATCCGCCTGTCTGCCTCCCAAGTGCTAGGATTAAAGGCGTGCGCCACCACACCCGGCTCTAATACACATTTTAAAAATAAAATATTTTTTAAAGAAATAAAAACTAAATATTAAAGAATATTTAATTATAGCCAGGCATAGTGACACGCTCAGGAGGCAGGGGCAGGTGGATCTCTGTGAGTTCAAGGCCAGCCTGGTGTACAGCGTGAGTTCCAAGGCAGCTGAGGCTAAAAAAAAAAACATTTAATTATTTGCAGAAGGTTTTGATATGGAAAAGAAGAACAAATAAAAAAAAAAAAAACCAAACCTGTATAATTTTTTTTTTTGTCTTTTCGAGACAGGGTCTCCCTGTAGCCCCAGCTGTCCTGGAACTCACTCTGTAGACCAGGCTGACCTTGAACTCACGAAGATCCGCCTGCCTCTGCCTCCCAAACAGCTTTGGGGGAAGGCAGTTTACTATTGAAAGCACACATAAATCTTGGTTAAAGCAGGTAGGACAGATAACATTCACAGATGCACTTAGGGCCTGAATAAAGCATGCAGTAACTAGAGGAGGGTAGATAGATAGTCAATAAATGAAGACTGTCCAGATGATTTTCCTGTAGAACAAAAAGGGGGTTCAGGGCTTGGCAGCTGTGTTCCATTTGGTTGTTCCAGTCGAAGGGGTTTGACGAGCCCACTGTTCTCAGCAGCCCTTCCCCCATCTGGGCCCCGAGCTGCTTCAGAACTCCTGAGCTCCATTTTATTCTAAATTAGTTCATCCCGGTCTCCAACATTAGAAGACAGATGAAACGACAAAGCTTGGCTGAGACATAGGTAGTGCACCTAGTAGTCCTTTGTCTCTTAGTGAAACTGAAGCATAGAAGAGCCTTCTCAGAAGGCTTTTAACCAACATTTCAAGAACAAATCATCCAGTTCTGCACAAGCTCCTGCAGACAGTGGAGAGGAGAGAATACTTCCAGCTCATCAAGGCCCAATTGTTCTGATACTACAAAGGCTGCAGACCAGTATCATTCATGACTTTAAAAATGTCAGCAAATTGAATTCATAGAGAAAGAATTAATGCATTGTAAACAAGAAAGGCTTATTCATGGGAAAATTAATAATTGTATTTCAAAACATTAACAAGGAAAACTATATAATCATTTTAGAGACAGAAAAAGCATTATAAATTTAATGTTCAACCCCCCCCCAACCCCAGGCCAAAGAGAATATATGACATTATGGAGGGAGCATCTCTTAAATCTCAAAGCAAGAAACTACACAATTAAACGGTGGGCAAAAAGTTTGAACACTTTATCAAAGACCTATGGAAGGTAGAGAATCTCATTCAAAAATGCTCAGCAGCAGTCATCAGGGAGGTTAATACGATGCCAAGTTGGAAACCAAATATTGGTAAACATTAGGAAGAACTGAACTCTTGATATACTGATGGCAGGGATGTAAAGTGGTGTAACGGGTTGGGTAAATGAATGGATGTTTCTTGAGGTATAAAACATATATTATGACTTCTGCCCATGCCACTCCAGGCATATACTGAGGAAAAATGAATATATCTGTCCAAACACAGTCTTATGTAAACTACTTCATAGAAGTTTTTTTTTTTCCAAAAAAGATTTATTTAGCCAGGTGTGGTGGTGCATACCTTTATACCCAGCACGTGGGAGGTAAAGGCAAGCAGATTGCTGTGAGATGGAGGCCAGCCTGGTTTACGTGGTAAGTTTCAGGCCACCTGGCATTATGGGAGACTCTCTCTCCAAAAAAAGCATACAAAATACATATTTATTTATATTTTATGTTTGAGAGTTTGCCTGAATGAATGCACATGTACCATGTGCATGCCTGGTACCTGCAGAAGCTAGAAGATGGTGTCAGGTCCCCAGAACGAGTTGGAGATAGTTGTGAGCTTCCAAGTGGGTGCTGGGAACAGAATCCAGGTCCTCTGCAAGAGCAAGTGCTTTTAACTCTTGAGCCTCTCTCCAGTCCCCATAGAAGCCTTTTAAGAAGTAGCCCTGGGGCTATAGAGATGGCCCAGTGGTTAAGAGCACCGACTGCTTTTGCAGAGGACCTGGGTTTGATTCCCAGCACCCACATGGTGGCTAAGAACCCTCATTAAAGCCAAGCATGGTGGCACATGCCTTTAATCCTAGCACTCAGGAGGCAGAGGCAGGTGTATCTCTGTGAGTTCAAGGCCAGCCTGGTCTACAGAGTGAGTTCTAGGCCAGCTGGGGCTATAGGAAGACCTTGTCTCAAAAAAACACCAAAAGGGGCTGGAGAGATGGCCTAGCAGTTAAGAGCGCCCACTGCTCTTGCAGAGGACCCGGGTTCGATCCCCAGCACCCACATGGCGGCTGAGAACCATCTTTAACTCCAGTTCTAGGGGAGTCTGATGCCCTCTTCTGACCTCTATCTATGGCATTGCACAAGACGGGTGCACCAACCTACATGCAGACAGTACATTCATACACATAAAAAATAAATAAAAATTTTAAAAAAGCCAAAAAAACCTATCTGCAGGCTGTTGTGCCCAAACACCTACAGCCCCACCATCCAGTGGGGGATGACAGGTTGTTTGTTCAATCAAGTTGATCAAATGAGTGTCCAGACTACATTGCTGTAGTTTCACCATTCACCCCAATCGCAGCCCTTACATTCTACCACGCCCCCTCTTCCGCAGGTTGTTCCCTAGGCTTAGAAAAGGGGCACAGGTGGATGAGAGGTAAAACAGTCCACTCTCTCTGGAGCTGTT
>VZQC01013514.1:187675-205557 GCA_009823505.1 Rhizomys pruinosus
TTTTTTTTGGCTTTTTGATACAGGGTCCTTGTAGCCCCAGCTGTCCTGGAACTCTCTATGTAGACCAGGCTGGCATTGAACTCACAGAGATCCACCCGCCTCTGCCTCCCAAGTGCTAGGATTAAAGGCATGCACCACCATGCCGGCTTCCCTCCGGTTTTTATACCAGTTAAGTGTTATTTTTCTGTCCTCCCTCTCTCTAGCTAGTCCTCCCCCTCCCTCCCCAGTTGAAGTACCCCAGTTGTCCCCATCTCACCCTTGATGATACCTGTCTTCCGTGAGCTCTCATTCCGGAGCTCCTTCCTCCCCTTTACCCCCAGAGGTACTCGAACAGCCCTCCCTCCGTCTTTCCCTCTCAGTTAAATACCCCCATTTATCCACCCCCCTTGGTAACACCTGTCTCCGACTGTGCCTCTCTCAGGCTCCTTCTTTCCCTTTCCCTTCCTGGTTTGTTTTCATTTTCCTGGCTCCTGGAGCTACATCAGGATATATACTCACATGTAAGGATTTGGTACTAATGAGAAATGAGAGACAACACACATTGTTTGTTTTCTGAGACTGTGTTATTTCACTTAGTGTAACAGCTTCTAGTTCCATCCATTTACCCACAAATTTAATGATTCTCTTTCTTTATTGCTGAATAGCACTCCCTTATGTAAATATACATTTTATTATCCATTCGTCAGTCGAGGGACACTTAGGTTGCTTCATTTCTTAGCTATTGTGTAAAGAGCAGCAACAGCATGATGTACAAGTGTCTCTATAGTAGGATGAGTCCTTTGGAGACAGGCCAAGGAGTGGTATAACCAGGTCATGTGGTAGGTTCATTTTTAGTCTTTTAGAGTCCTCCACACTGCTTTCCATAGGGATTGCGTGAGTGCACTCCCACCTCAGTGACTGAGCACTCCTCTTCCCCCATGTCCTCTCCAGCATTTGGTATCATTTGTTCTCTTGATTTTAGCCAGTCTGACTGGAATAAGATGAAACCCTAAAGTGGCTTTAATTTGTATTTCCCTAATTACTAAGGATATTGAACACTTTAAACAAATCTTTTTATTATTTATATTTTATACATATGAGTATATTGTCATGCATACCCATGGAGGACAGAGAGGACATTGAATCCCCTGGAACTGGAGTTATGGTTGGTTGTTAGCTGCCATGTGAGTGCTGGGAGTGGGACCTCTGTCCTTCTCAAGAGCACCCAGTGCTGTTAATCACTGAGCCATCCCTCCAGCCCCTGAACATTTTTTTTTTTTTGGTCTTTTTGAGACAGGGTCTCCCTGTAGCCCCAGCTGTCCTGGAACTCGTTCTGTAGACCAGGCTGGCCTTGAACTCACAAAGATCTGCCTGCCTCTGCCTCCCAAGTGCTAGGATTAAAGGCGTGCTCCACCACCCTGGCTTAAAGACAGTTCTTAGCTGCCATGTGGGTGCTGGTAATCGAACATAGGTCCTCTGCACGAGCAGTCTGTGCTATTAACTGCTGAGACATCTCTCTAGCCCTCAACCCCTGAACATATTTTAAGGTGTTTTTTAGGTGCTTGCTTCTGCAGCACATGTACTAAAATTGGAACGATACAGAGAAGAGTAGCATGGCCCCTGGGGGGAGGGGTGTTTCCTAGTTATCTTTATTTCTTCTTTGAGAACTCTGTGTTCAGATCCATAGTCCACCTTTTAATTGGGTAATTTGGTTTCTTGATTCTTGTTTTCTGAGTTCTTTTTGTATTTTGGATATTAATTCTCTGTCAGATGTGTAGCTGGTGAAGAATTTCTTACACTCTGGGATTTCTCTTTACTTCCTTGGTTGTTTCTTATGCTGTAAAGAAGCTTTTTTGTTTAATGAGGTCCTACTTGTTGGCCTTAATTGCTGGGCAACTGATATCTTATTTAGAAAATCCTTTCCTGCATCTTTATCTTGTAGGGTACTGCCTATCTTTTCTTCTGATAGTTTCAGAATTTCAAGTTTCAATTGAGGTCTTTGATCCATTTGGATGGAGTTGATTTTTGTGCAGGGTGAAAGATAAGGGTCTAGTTTCATTCTTCTTATAGGTGGCGATCCAGTTTGCCAGCACCATTTGTTGAAGATACTGTCTTTCCTCCAGTATGTGTTCTTGGTACCTTTGTCAAATATCAGGTGGCTGAAATTGCATGCACTCATATTTGGGTCTTCAACTATGTTTCATTGATCTTTGTGTACCATGCTGGTTTTTAGACTATAGCTCTGCAATATAATTTGAGATCTGGTATGGTAATCCTCACAGCATTGTTCTTTATGCTCAGGATTGCTTTGGGTATCTGGGTCCTTTTGTGTAAATCCTGAACTTTTTCTATCCATACCTTTTTCAATCTTAGGATTTTAGGTAAGATTTTTGTGAATCCTTGAAAAAACATACATGAAATGACAGTTTCTTCTTTTGCTTTTTAGTAATTATTGGATCCTATATGTTGTAAAATAAAGTACCCAGGGTTTCATCTCCTTGGAAGCATTTTTTAAAAAATGTATCTGGGCAGAAAATGAAATACTTCCAAGTTTAAACCAATGTGTGTTTTTTGGACGTTAAAGTTCACGCCTTGACGTGGAAGTCCCCGGGAGAACTGTTCCGCCTACTTGGACAGAAATCAGACAGAATTAGAATGCTGGGCTAGAACTGCAGGAAAGGATTCTAAGCCAGAATATAATACCTAGGTTAATCCAGAGTATTCTTGTGTGACTCATGAATTACAGTTGCCATTTCCTGTTCTCTGACAGCTCTTTGGTGTGGTATTGAAGCATTCATTTGAGGTATTTGGTTTTATAAGCAATTACAACCTGGGTAGTCACCTCCCTAATGTATAATTTCCTGTGACATACAGTGCATAATATGAAATCAGGAACAGAGGACTTTTCAGAGACCAAAAAATGTGTCGTAATGTAATTCATCTAACTTTCACAGTGCTTATTTAAATCTTTCCATTAATTTTCTCAGATTCTAGAAAGATCACACAGTGTCCACACTTTCATAGTTCTATATGGAAAGGTAGGTTCTAGAGCATCTTTGACCAGGAAAAGATCAAGAGGAACTTGATCTATAGGGATGGAAGGAGGTCTGTGTGGACCATCTTTAAGAAGGTATTAAGTGCTGGGTGTGGTGTGCACACAGCACTTGGACGGCAGAGGCAGGCAGTTCCTTGTGAAATGGAGGTCAGCCTGATAGTGAATTCAGTTCCAGATCAGCTGGGGCTGCAGGGAGGCCCTGTCTCAAAACAAACAAAAACAAACTAAAAAACAAACAAAGCAATAAAATATAATAAAAGTAATCAGTAACTGGGTTCTGACTTGAAGCAGACTCCTTGGGTCCAAAGCCCTGTTCTACTTTCTGTAAAAGCTTTGACTTCAGTCTTTCTTTCTTTCTTTCTTTCTTTCTTTCTTTCTTTCTTTCTTTCTTTCTTTCTTTCTTTCTTTCTTTCTTTCTTTCTTTCTTTCTTTCTTTCTTTCTTCCTTCCTTCCTTCCTTCCTTCCTTCCTTCCTTCCTTCCTTTCTTTCTTTGTTTCTTTCTTTCTTTTGTTTCTTTCTTTTGTTTGTTTTTTGGTATGTTTGAGACAGGATCTCCCTTTAGTCTCAGCTGGCCTGGAGCTCGCTCTGTAGATCAGGCTGGCCTTGAACTCACAGAGATCCACCTGCCTCTGCCTCCCGAGTGCTAGAATTAAAGGCATGTGCCACCATGCCTGGTGACTTCAGTTTCTTTAACTGTAAAGTTGAAATTGTAATATCAATCTCACAAAGTTGCTGTGAGATTGAGATTATGTATATAGTACTTATTTGAGGGCTTGGTCTATAGAGAACACTCATGAATGTTTGTGTTAAAAGGCTAAGAAGTATCTAGTACCCAATCAAGTCCATCTAAAAAAATACCACCCAAATTCCCTATCCTACAGAAAACATATCAATCACACAATGTGTCCAATCAAGACCAAGGGTTTGTGTTTTCTGTAGGATAGGGAATTTGGGGGTGGTATTTTTTTTTTAGATGGTCTTGATTGGGCACCAAGAGCTTAGGAAAACGCTTTTAGAATGGCATGCTGGTGTGGTTATATGTGGTTGAGAGTCAGATCTGAACCCTCATATTTGGTTCATGCCAGCATAAATACTGTGCAGGTGAACACAGGACAAAGATCTCTAGAGCTTCAGGTCTTATCTTCTTTTTTTTTTTTAATTTTTTTTTTTTTATTTCTGTATATGTATGAATGTACTGTCTGCATGCAGGTTTGTGCACCCGTGTCGTGCAATGCCGCGGAGGTCAGAAGCGGGCCTCGGATTCCCCTGGAACTGGAGTTCTCCTGGAATTGGAGTTTCAGACGGTTCTCAGCCGCCATGTGGGTGCTGGGGATCGAACCCAGGTCCTCTGTAAGAGCGGTCGGCGCTCTTAACCGCTAGGCCATCTCTCCAGCCCCTCAGGTCTTATCTTCTTAATACCCCAGACTAAAGGAATGTGACATTGGCCAAAGGTCTACCAGTCCAGGGAATTAGACTGTCATGTCTGCACGTGATGATGAAGGATCAGGAGAGTGCTCCAGAGTTGTGCAGCATGGTTCCCTCTGTAGAGATCCATGGAGCCCCTGGTACGTACTGCCCTCCAGTCCTGTTTGTTTGCTCAGCCTTCCTGAGATGTCTTTGAGTCAACACCATGAGCCCCTCCCATACCACTTCAGTATGGTACTTTTCATTTATTTATTTTCAAAAAATTGGCCCAGAAAGTTATGTTTTTTTTTTCTTGTCTTCTTGTTTATTTACAATCAGAATACTCCATACAATACCTGGTAGGTTAGCTGTCTCTTCCTCATCCGGTAAGGGGACACAGATGAAGTCAAGTCCTAGAAAGCATAAACAGTTATTCCTCCAGTCTTATTCAGCAGTATTGGAGAGGAGAACTATGCTATTTTCAGGAAAATATGTAGAACTGGAGATTGTCATGTTAAGAAAATTAGCTATACTCAGAAATCTAGATCTAAAAAAGAGAAGGAAGAAGGGGGACTGTTTGTTAAGAAGATGGGGACCAACAGGAGGGGAGACCCAAGAAGGTAGTGGGAGGAGTCGGATGTGATCAAAGTATACATAGATTAAAATCTCATGGCCTTTCAGATGGATTGGTAGCTCAGTGATTAATGGCTGCTCTTGCAGAGGACCTGGGATCAGTTCCCAGCATCCACATGTCGGCCAAGATCTGTCCAGGAGATCTAGCATTCAGTGTCCTCTTCTGGCCTTCTCTGGCTTTGCCCGTGCATGTGTAGGTGTACACACACACACACACACACACACACACACCCCACAAACACAGGGTGCAGTTAAATACATGAGGCAAAACATTGAGGAAGAGGGGGCAGAAACACTGTGAGAGCAGAGGCGATAGATGACCACAATGAAACAGAGTTTTCCAGACGGCTCATCTGCTACCCACGAACTCACAGCAGTGGCGACAGAGAGCATGCGCAGATCCTATGCAAGCTCAAAGCAGACAAAATCCCAGCATGCACATGGGGAAATGGGTGAGAAACCCCAACCCAATTTCAGGAACTTTTGGCAACTGATGGCTGCTGTGAGGGTGAGAGTCTGGTATAAGGGTGACAGCTGAGCAGGCCAACCTTTGGAAGAGATGCCAATCCAGCCACAGTTAAGGTGGATCTTTATAGCTCAATTAACCTAATCCCTCATAGGCATGCCCCAAGGCTAACCCAATTCAAACCATCCCAGGCTTATCATCCAGGTGATTCTAGATTCTGTCAAGTTGACAACTAATATTAACCCTCACAGGGCTGCAGACTAGAATTACCACCAAGAGATTAAGAGCGGTGTCCCTAAGTATGTGTATTATGTTACCTCATTTGATGACCTTAGAAGATTCTTGAGGGTAATGCCGTATTTTAAATTTCTTCTCCACTTGGGGCTGGAGAGATGGCCTAGCAGTTAAGAGTGCTGACTGCTCTTGCAGAGATCCCGGGTTCCATCCCCAGCACCCACATGGCGGCCGAGAACCGTCTAAAACTCCAACTCCAGGAGAACTCCAGTTCCAGGGGAATCCGACGCCCTCTTCTGACCTCCACGGCATTGCACGACACGGGTGCACAGACCTGCATGCAGACAGTACATTCATACACATAAAGAAAAATAAAAAATTAAAAAAATTTCTTCTCCACTTAAAGATTACAAGGTGATAAGATGAAATAAGTGGCTAATAATTGCATGTTGTGAGACTGATGGTTTTTGGCTTTTTTATCTTCAGCTGAAATTCTCATCTCTCCTACTCTGCCTGTACAGTTTCCAGGTTCAGCTCAGAATACCTTGGCTGTAAACTCTTTTTCAAATCTTCCTCTCAGGATTCTTATTTGTTTTTACTTATATATTAGTTATACCTAATAATGAGTTTCGTTATGACATTTTCATCCATGTGTATTGTATAATGTCACTTTCTCTTGACCTCTTCCTACTCGCACTAATTCACTCTCTTCAGCTCCTCTCTCCTCCTTCCAACCATTAAATGTCTATAGGTGATCAGGAGGGGTTCGGGTCTCATGAGTGACCTTCCCTCTAGGACAGAATGTCGACAGGTCTAGTCACGTGCGGGTCCTGTGCAGGGACCACAGCTACCTTCAGCTTGTGGCTGCAATGGCAGTGTCATGTCAGAGGACAGTGTCCCCGATATTCCATCCTTTCCTCCAGAGGACAGTGTCCCCGACATTCCGTCCTTTCCTCCAGAGGACAGTGTCCCCGACATTCCGTCCTTTCCTCCAGAGGGCAGTGTCCCCGACATTCCGTCCTTTCCTCCAGAGGACAGTGTCCCCGACATTCCGTCCTTTCCTCCAGCTCTGACATTCTTAGCCCCTGGTCTTCTGTGATGTCCCCTGAGCCTAGCCTGCAGCATTCTTGTTCTGCTTATTTCATTCTAGCTGTACAGGTTTTGGAAGTGGTCTTTCAGTTCATTTTGTGGGCTGACTTTCTACAAGGGCTGAGAGAGGAGAGCCATCTTGAAGAGAGGATCTTGAACTGGGGTGTTACTGAACCACATCACAGTTATTCGTGAATAAAGTCACAGCCTGACCCTTAGCACTCATTTTTTTTTTTATGTGTGTGAGTGTACTGTCTGCATGTAGGTTGGTGCACCCACCCATGTTGTGTAATGCTGCGGAGGTCAGAAGAGGGCGTCGGATTCCCCTGGAACTGGAGTTAAAGACTGTTCTTAGTCACCATGTGGGTGCTGGGAATCGAACCTGGATCCTCTGCAAGAGCAGTCGGTGCTCTTAACCACTGAGCCATCTCTCCAGCCCCCCTAGCACTCATTTTTAAGGCAAAGTGTGGACCCAGATTCTGATGTCTCACAGAACTGTGCTTGAGACTGGCTTCGCTCATACTTTTATTGAAGTAACATCAGTTAGAAGCTAGCCTTCACCCTTATCAGAGAATCTTGCCCTTTGATCTCTAGGCCTAAAATCATACACACAGTATCTGACAGACCTCCGCATTTTTCTCACTGCTTTCAGTGAGAAACTGGCTCCTGTCAATGCTTTGCTTTGATGTATAAATCAGGCACACCTACAGTCATTCACTGTCTGGGTTGAGGGAAGTGGGCGTCCTAAAGGATTAAGGTCAGGTGCTCTGTTAAAAAGAGGAACACAGCACTTGGGAGGCAGAGGCAGACAGATCTTTGTGAGTTCAAGGCCAGCCTGGTCTACAGAGTGAGTTCTAGGACAGCTGAGGCTACAGGGAGACCCTGCCTCGAAAATACCAAAAAAAAAAAAGAGGAACACAGGAGTCAGTGAGTTTCTTTGCATTATAATGTTTATAAACAGTAAGTTTGTTGGTTGCAAAGTTAGGTGAAGGTCATTAGTCCAGATTATGTCCATATTGTAAAAGTTATTACTTTACTGAACCAACTAAAGGCAGTTGGTGAGCAGTGTCTGCCACCCCGTGAGGAATTAGAGCTCTTGTGCTACCCGCCTTCCTTTCAATACGATGCTGTCTTTCCTTGGGAACTTCTTCTTCTAAATCCTGGTCTGAGTCCATTTCTGCCTTCACAATATATTTGGTAACTCAACACACACCTTTATATCTTTATATTGGTATCAAATTTGGGTCATGCTTACAGTTTGCTTTTTTTAGAAGAAAGGTTAACTTTTTGCCTCATCATGAATCCTTCATGTAGTAAATGCTTTTTTTTTTTTTTTTTTGGTCTTTTTGAGACAGGGTCTCCCTATAGCCATAGCTGGCCTGCAACTTGTTATATAGACCAGGCTGACTTCGATGTGACAAAGATCTGCCTACCTCTGCATCCTGAGTCCTGGGATTAAAGGACTGGGCCAGAACACCTACCCAGCTGATAGATGCTTTTCTAAGAACTATGTCTCTGCTCAGGTCCTTGTCTTTGTCTTCCTGTTCTCTCCCGAGCTCCCATGTTGCTGACTATACGCGCACTAGCCCCCACACCTCTTTTACCTTTTCTTTTCATGGTACCATTCTAGATGACATCTGTGATTTCCTGGGTTATAACTTAGAAACTCCGATATATGCTGAGGGGCTGCTAAAATAAGTGCAGCACAAAAATAGAGTTCTTTAAGAGTAAATTAATTAGGGCATGAGTCTAAATTCTTGTCAAATAATGTTATGCCAATTATAAAAAAAATCAGGTTTTTTTTTTTTTTGTCTTTTTGATACAAGGTTTTCTGGAGCTATAGCTGTCCTGGAACTCACTATGTAGACCAGGTTGGCCTTGAACTCACAGGGATCCACCTGCCTCTGCCTCCTGGGATTAAAGGCGTAAAAAAAAATCAGTTTTAACTAAACTGCTAGGTATTTATAGTTAAACCTGATAAGCATACGTATATGGTTCTAGAAGAGACTAATTCTTGTTCCTTTTTAAATCTCCATGTTTAGCCCAGCCAGATAATATGAATTTGTTGAATATTTAAATGCACTTACACCTCCTTCCTAGGAACTACATATTGGTGCTTATAAGTAAAGGAATGTAAAGATATGTTGGTGGTAACTTGGCTGCACATTGTTGCCAATCCTGAGTCACAAGAATGTGATGACTGTAGTTGCTTGCAGAGAGCTGGTGTGGCCTGTGTGGTGAGGCAGCCGGAGAGGGAGGCAAACCTCTCTGTTCTCTGCTTTGCCAGAAGATATCTTTGTTTATATATCCAGGACTAAAAAGGTTCAACTAGGGAAAGTCTGAGGTGATATTATCAACACCTTTGTAAAAGGATGGAAAAAGTTAACAAACTATTTTGACAGTTTAGAAAAAAACAGCTATATACATGTGAGTTAAAAACTATGACTGTTGTCACGTTAGTCCTTCTGCCTCCAGTACTTAGTATTGAGAACCAGTGCTCAGTGTGATGTTGAATACTTGGTGAGTAAATGAAGAAAACTGGTTATTGACATAGAGAAACTCTTCCCTTGGGCAGGCAGTATGGCTCTTCAGGTATAAAGGTGCCTGACACCAAGCCGGATGACCCGAGTTCAATCCCTGAAGCCCACATGATAGAAGGAGAGAACTGACACCCACCCACATGATAGAAGGAGAGAACTGACACCCACCCACATGATAGAAGGAGAGAACTGACACCCGCCCACATGATAGAAGGAGAGAACTGACACCCGCCCACATGATAGAAGGAGAGAACTGACACCCACCCACATGATAGGAGAGAACTGACACCCGCCCACATGATAGGAGAGAACTGACACCCACCCACATGATAGAAGGAGAGAACTGACACCCGCCCACATGATAGAAGGAGAGAACTGACACCCGCCCACATGATAGAAGGAGAGAACTGACACCCACCCACATGATAGGAGAGAACTGACACCCGCCCACATGATAGGAGAGAACTGACACCTGCCCACATGATAGAAGGAGAGAACGGACACCCGCCCACATGATAGAAGGAGAGAACTGACACCCACCCACATGATAGAAGGAGAGAACTGATCCCATATGTCACCCTCTGACATCCACATGTGTGTCACGGCATATGCACTCTTACAGATGCATACATACACCCCTGTATGCACACACACACACAAACACACACTACATAAATGTCAACAAATATTTTGTATGGCTTCTCTTCATCTCTTCTCTAGTCTGCTGATCTCCCACAAACCAGTTTTGTTTGGCCCTTTGTTTTCTGATGTTCTTCACATTTTGTGAATATGAACATCATTACTGATGGATCTTATTAAACTTTCCCCACATTTATAACCCATTAAGGGCACTGGGAAGTCAGAGTAAGACACAGATGGCTTATCCACGAGGAGCAAGCACTGAACTGAGGAAAGTGAGAATAAAAGAGCAAAATAAGATCATTAAGTGCCACACATGGCCAAGAATAAATGAATATATGTGAAGTGAATACCGCACGGGAGCAAAGAACTGACCAAGGGAAAACAGAGGTGATTGTGCTTCATGACTGTGAGAAGGAGCCAGAGACGCTGGCCAGATGATGAACAGACTTGGCAGAGACTGAGAATCCAAGTTATCAAATGTTAATCGGTAGTGTGGGGTGTGAGAAAAGGGGAAATGCTTGGAGGGAGATAAAAGGCCCCACAAGAAGAGAGTGCTGTCTTACTGCTTTGTGGAATTCGCCAGGGCTCCACTGGGAGGTCATGGAGACTCAGTTCTCAGTTAAGCATCACTTCACCTCCTCGTGTTATGGGCTTGATTCCTCATGATGGCACAGCTGGTATTCTCAGGGTCTCTGCTATTGGACATGCACTTGGGTAATTCTCAAACAAGCAAAATGATTTGTTTTTTAAAAACAGTTTGGGACTCGGCAAATCCAGGCTATTGACAATAAAATTACTTTTAAAAGGAGACTTTATATACTGCTCTTTGTAGAATGAAAGAAAAGGCTAAACTCATTTTTTTCATGCTGAAGGTGCTGAGGGAAATTTTGAGCTGTACAAATCCTCCTTTTAAAATATGGCGGCTCTGTCCAAAGGACGGGTGGTTTGGTATGTATCACAGGAAACATATTTAACCAAGTGAATGATATCTCGGTTCCTATTTATATTCAAGAATTAGTAGGCATTCTGAATGGAGCTGGCAAGATCCAGTCAGCAGGGAGAGGCCCTTGTACAGACTGGAGTTGGATCCCTGGATCCCACACGGTGACAGGAGAGAACCAATGCCAAAAGCAGTTGTCCTCCGATCGCCACATGCTCGCTTTGGCATGTAGACACCTACACATACACACACACACACACACGCACACACACATACACACACACACCTACACACACATACACATACACACATACCTACACACACACATACACACACCTACACACACACCTACACACACCTACACACACCTACACACACACCTACACACACCTACACACACCTACACACACACATACACACATACCTACACACACACACACCTACACACACATACACATACACACATACCTACACACATACACATATACACCTACACACACACATACACACACACATACACACACACACACACGCACACTAAATAAATACTAAATAAAAATTTTTGAAAAGGTAGCACATGAAGAACAACAGCCAGTGCTGTCCTCTGGCCTCCACATGTACATGCGCACATGGGCACCTGAACACATACAAATATGTACACAAAGAAAGAAAGAAACCAAGAATTCTGCTGGAAGTACAACAAGGGGGAGGGACTGTGGACTCATGAAGTCCTGGGTTCAGTCCCCAGAAGGAAAGGAGGGAGTGATCTCACAGAGATTCACCTGCCTGCTTCCCAAGTGCTAGGATTAAAGGTGTGTGCCATCATGCTTGGCCAATTTAATATTTTTTAAGTTCTGCCACCATGTTAATTTGTAATTAGTCAAGGTTAAATACTTGAAATTTTCCAAAGCTTTGAAAAGAATTTTCCATGTTCAAAAACATAGTCTTGGGGCTGGAGAGATGGCCTAGCAGTTAAGAGCGCCGACTGCTCTTGCAGAGGACCCAAGTTCAATCCCCAGCACCCACATGGTGGCTAAGAACCATCTTTAACTCCAGTTCCAGGGGAATCTGACACCCTCTTCTGACCTCCGCAGCATTGCACAACATGGGTGCACAAACCTACATGCAGACAGTACATTCATACACATAAAAAATAAATAAATAAAATTTAAAAAATAAAAATAAAAAAACCAAAAAAAACATAGTCTTGGTCATCTTTGCTTACTGTTTTTGGCATTTGTTCATTTCCTGTCCCGTTTCCAGTTGGCCGGGAGCCAACCCAAGGCTGACTGTGCTAGGCAGACCCCCAAGTCTGCCCAATTGGATTTGAGCAGGTTACTTAATCTTTAGAGATTTTCACTTAGGGGATTATGTGTGTATGTTCTATCTGTAGAAGACCAATCAACATTTAGTTCATGTGTATGAGGAGCCTGGTACAATTCCAGGCCTGCAGAAAGCCCTCTGTAAATATCTGCCTTTATATTTTGTTACTATGGGAGGCGGAGTCGGGGAAAGGGGACCTTTTTGGAGAATGGCTAAGGTGAAAAGCTGGCTGAGTTAGTAGAGGCTAGCTTGAAAATTCAGAGAATCTGAGTAGGGTAAGGCCACTGCAGAAGGACGGAGCTTAGATCAATAGGAAGACATAAACATTTTCCTGTTCTCAGAGAGATTCAGGGCTATTAATGCCTCTTTATCTGAAGCTGTTCAAAGAACAGGACTAGATCCTGTTGATTAAAGGACTGCTTTGGCTAACTTTGGGAGAGCTTTAAGAGGCTTGAGAAAGTTAGATATTTGAGGGAGGATAAAGATTAGGTTAAATTTCAACTGTATTGAAAATTTCTTTTTTAGAATGTGCTTCCTTCATCCATCTATCTATCTATCTATCTATCTATCTATCTATCTATCTATCTATCTATCTATCTACCTATCATCTATTATCTATCATCTATCTATCATCTATCTATCTATTATCTATTGTCTATCATCTATCTATCTATTATCTATCTATCATGTATTATCT
This sequence comes from Rhizomys pruinosus, assembly GCA_009823505.1. Taxonomy (NCBI): domain Eukaryota; kingdom Metazoa; phylum Chordata; class Mammalia; order Rodentia; family Spalacidae; genus Rhizomys; species Rhizomys pruinosus. The sequence continues at coordinate 200,678 of VZQC01013514.1, forward strand.
ATCATCTATCTGTTATCTCTCTATTATCTATCATTTATCTATTATCTATCTATCATCTATTATCTAGCTGGATCAGGATGTACTTGAGGATCAGAAGGGGGGAAATAGTAATTGGTGAAAGAATATTCAGTTTAAAATGCTATGCACTGAAAATGCGGGAGAGGAATGTAGTACGGCTAACAACCATTTACAACTCCAATTCCAAGGGATCTGACCCCCTCTTCTGACCTCTTTGGGCATTGAGTGACACAGGTGCACTTGCATACATGCAGGCGATACATTCATGCACACACATTTTTTTTAAAAAAGAGAAAGAAATAGAGGGAAGCATGGGGAGATAGATAAAGAATGCAGCAAAACCTGCCCACTGGTGGGTCTCAGGATGAGTCTGGGGCCTCTTGAGCCACGGTCTCAGGACTTCATATATGTGTATTTCAGTGCTAGGCTTTGAGTACTGATGGGTGACAAGGTCTTCCCTTTTCTGCATCGTAAGACTAGAGTAATTAAAAACTTGTGATTGAGGCATTTGTCACTATCTACTTTCTCCAGTCAACACCATCTTTTTTTATTTTTAGTTTATTTTCCCTAGTCAGAGAAGGGCCCCACTAACCTGAAAAGACCTTCCACAGGGAAGAGGAGGGTGTGGCAATGGTTGGATTCTTCTGAAGAGCAGATTGTGGCCTTTTTGTGGACATTATACATGCTGTTCAGATTCCTTTCTGACCCTACCCTTAGTATTTGTAAATCTTTCCCAAGGCTTGTAATTCTTGATTTACTGAAACAATCAGGTAAGACATAAATGAAAATTATAGACCACTGAGAAATATCCATGTCTTGTAAAAGCACAGGGTGTGGAAGGCAGGGATTTTCTCCCCTACTGTCAGTCACTGTTTGCTGTGTGTGCTGTGACTGTCACCAGGAGGGGCTGCTATTTGTTCCTTGTCAGCCAGACAGCCAGACATTATGGATGACTTCTTGTAGGGACTGTAATTCCTCTGTGCCATATTGCTTTGATCAGTTTCCCAAGGGCTAATGTTCTTTCTGTAATATCGCCTTTTCTAGACCTAAAGCTCTGACATAGCCTTTCCTGTGTGAAGATGGAGAACAGCACCACCACCATTTCTCGGGAGGAGCTTGAAGAGCTCCAGGAAGCATTTAACAAAATAGGTATGTTGGATGAAACACTAATCTGGGGCCACCGATCTGCTTCATGTGAGATTCAGGAATGGAACCCTCCCTTGTATTTCTATTCCTTTCCCTCTTCTATCTGGGTTTCATGGCTTGAATTTCTGGGTGAACTGGACTTTGAATTCTTGATCATTACTTTTCAGGGACTAATCCAGGTTAATGAATGACTGTGTAACTGTTTAACAGGGGATCCTCATCACCAAGAAAATAAATACAGAAACACTTCCTTGTGTATAACCTGAACTCTGGCCTTCTTGTCTTTGTCACTGGCAGTAACGCTTTCTGACTTAATACAGAGCATTTTAAAATGTAGTTTAGTTTTTAAAGGCCATATGTTGGATTTTCCTTCTCATGCATAATTAAAAAAAAATCTAGTGTTGTTTTTCAAGGCTTTGTGTCTTATTCCCCCCTCCCCCCGCCACTTTTTTTTTTTTGAGACAAGGTCTCCCTTTAGTCCCAGCTGGCCTGGAGCTCGCTCTGTAGACCAGGCTGGCTTTGAACTCACAGAGATCTGCCTGCTTCTACCTCCCGAGTGCTGGAATTAAAAGTGTGCACCACCATACCCACATGTGGGTGCTGGGAATCAAACCCTCTGCGAAAGCAGCTGGTGCTCTTAACCCCTCCAGCTCCTTTTCCTTTTGTTTTTAAAAATTATTCTATGCTTTGTCTGTGACATTATCAGCTGCTTAAATTTTCCTCATCATCTGTTGAATGTCAATTTTACTCTTTCCTCTTAGAAAGCTCCAGTAAGTAAGGAGACTTCCTTCCTTCCCTCCCTCCCTCCCCTCCCTCTTTACCTTCCTCCCCTCTCTTTCTCTCTCTCTTTCTCCCTTCCTCCCTCCCTCTATCCCCCCTCTCTCCTTCCTTCCTTCCTTCCTTCCTTCCTTCCTTCTCTCTATCTATCTATCTATCTATCTATCTATCTATCTATCTATCTATCTATCTATCTATCTATCTTTAGTTTGTAGTGTATGCTCCTGAAAGGCGACCCCCCTTGGGAAGCTGAGCACAGTGAGTAGACATCGGAACACAGTGCCACCATCTTTGCCCTTTCCTCATCAGACTTCTCTGGGGCGATAAAGTACTTTGTAGAAAAAAAGTCAGATGGTAGGCTAGGGCATGATCACAGGTGGTCTCCTTCTCGGATTTCTCACAGACTTACTGAATGGTGACTAAAATTAATGAAAGTGAAAGACGATGCAAGGCAAATCTTACACTAATGCAAAGAAAAATATTTAAATTTAAAAGGTAAACCTCTCTCTCTTTTTCTCTTTGTAAAGTGATTTACATATCACTGATATGAAATAAGGCATTTCTGCAAACCTCTGGGCCCTCCACTTCTCCCAGGGGATGAATGTGGAAGAACTTTCATTTGTCACTAGAACAGCCTAAATATGGTACGATTTCCAGAAAATGATTAGGAATAAATGTGATAGAATAGTGGTGGTGCACGCATTTAATCCTGGCACTTGGGAGGCAGAGGCAGGTGAATCTCTGTGAATCAAGGCCAGCCTGGTCTATAAAGTAAGTTCCAGGACAGCTGGTGCCACAGGGAGACCCTGTCTCAAAAGACCAATTAAAAAAAAAAATAGCATATGCAATGCTCAGAATCTTTTTAAGCCCCAAATTGGGCAATTATTGAAATGTTCTACTTATTTTAGGCATCAAAACAAACAAAGAAGGTGATAAAAAATAGGAATGCTTTGGCATTTCAGTTACTTTGCAGGAGCTTTTTAATGAAAGTGCTTCCTAGATCTTAGTAAAATGAATTAATAATCTGTTTTCTTTGTTGAGCATGCCAGCTTTAATCTTTATGACTCATGGGAAGATAATCTTGCAATAATTAATGGTATTTTGAGTAGACAACCCACTGCTGAAATAATTTTAACAGCAAGATAATTTGCTGTGTGGGGACCACTGACACTAGCAGAATATAATATAGTTGTTGACTTTTTATAAAATAAACTATGATTCTTGCACTCAGCAAGTAAAGAAACTTTTTTTTTTTTTTAAGAAACTCTTTTTAGAGACAGAGGACACAGCTATGCAGCCTTACCAGAAAGAGTGTTTCGAGGGCCCTAGGGAAAGCAGGTTGTTAAAATACCTGTTTCCTTTAAAAATTGGGTTAGAGCCAGGCCTTTAATTGCTTTTAATCCCAGCACTCGGGAGGCAGAGGCAGGCAGATCTCTGTGAGTTCAAGGCCAGCCTGGTCTATATAGCAGGTTCCAGGACAGCTGAGGCTATAGGGAGACCCCATCTCAAAAAGACAAAAAAAAAAAAATTGGGTTAAAATACACCTAGCAAACCATTTAAACCATCTTGATCTGGACAGTGGAATCAAGTACATTCATATCATTGTACATTTAAACCATCTTGCTCTGGACAGTGGAATCAAGTATGTTCATATCATTATACATTTAGCACCACCATCCTTTTCCAAAACTCTTTGCCTTCTCCCCAGTAAAAACTCCACATCCTTTAAAAAATTACCCCCCATTTCTCATCCATGCATCCCCAGTTCCTGGAAACTACCACTCCTTTCAGTCTGCATGGATTTTCCTGCTCTACGTGCCGTGTACAAATGGAATTCTATGGGGCTGGAGAGGTGGCTCAGCAGTTAAGAGCACTGATTGTTCTTGCAGACAACCTGGGTTCAATTCCCAGCATCCACATGGCAGCTAAGAACCGTCTTTAACTCCAGTTCCAGGGGAATCCAACTCCCTCTTCTGACCTCCACGGCATTGCACGACATGGGTACACCAACCTACATGCAGGCAGTACACTCATACACATAAAAAATAATAAATTTTGCCGGGTGTGGTGGCGCATGCCTTTAATCCTAGCACTTGGGAGGTAGAGGCAGGCAGATCTTTGTGAGTTCAAGGCCAGCCTGGTCTACAGAGTGAGTTCCAGGACAGCTGGGACTACAGGGAGACCCTGTCTTGAAAAGACCAAAAAATAAATAAATAAATAAATAAATTTTAAAAATTAAAAAATGGAATCCTACAATATAACCTCATGACTAGTTTATTTCATTTATCAGGAAATGATGCTTTTGTGATATAGCATGTGTCAGAATTTCCTTCCGGTTAAAGCGTGAATAACACTCTGTTGGTGTATAAACAGTGTTTCGCTTGCCCGTGCGTTCGTTGACAGCCATTTTGGTTGCTTCTACTTTCTGGCTATTTTCAATACTAATGTGACACATATACAGATACTTGCCAAGCCCTGCTTTCAGTTCTTGCGGGTGTACACTCAGAAGTGACTTCACTGGGTCATGTGCCAGTTCTCTCTTTAATTTTCTGGGGTACGGCCCTCCTGTTTCCCGTCATGGATGTACAAGCTTTCATTCCTCCCAACACTGCTCAAGTGTCCAGTATTTTATGTCTTCACCAGCACCTGCTTTGCTGTTGCTCTGTAACAGCTGAACTTACGGGTTAGAAGTAATACCTTCTTTTTTTTTTTTAATTATTTTTTATTTTTTATTTTTAAGGGATTCTACAATACAATGACACAGTTGTTTGCAGATAACAATGATGTTACTCAGTATGTCATACAATTAAGTAATTGGTGCATTTTGCAAGTATCTATGTCCAAATTTTGAACAACCCAAGGTTCCCATAGTCCAGTTAGAGAAGCTTGTATGGCATGTTGATCAATCAGGTGTCCAGACTATATTCCTATAGTCTCAT
>VZQC01013514.1:207624-222669 GCA_009823505.1 Rhizomys pruinosus
TTTTTTTTTGTCTTTATGAGACAGGATCTCCCTGTAGCCCCAGCTGTCCTGGAACTCACTATGTAGACCAGGCTGGCCTTGAACTCACAGGGATCTGCCCGCCTCTGCCTCCTGAGTGCTGGGTTTATAGGCGCGTGCCACCATGCCGGGCATTAGAATTTTATTTTAAAAAGATACTGTAGGGTGCTTGTTAAGTTCATTTGATCTATGCTGTAGTCTCTGCTGATTTAGTTTGGGTGATGTATCTAAAGATGCGTGGAGTATGGAAATTGGAAGCCCCAGCTTTCAGTGCACATAGAATTCTGTGGTGGTTTGAATGAGAAATACCCTCCACAGGCTCATGGATCTGAACACCTGGTCAGTTGATGGTGCTGTTTTCACAGGGTTGTGGAACCTTTAGGAGGTGTGGCCTAGCCTTGGGAAGCACTGCATTCTGGGCAGTCTTGAGCAGTAGCCAGGTGCTCCTGCTTCCTGTGCACCTGAGGATGTGAGCGTCCAGCTTTCCCTCCTGCCACTGCCACGCCTGCTGCCCTGTGTGGCGCTGTGATGACTCAGCCCTCTGGAACCAGAAGCCCAAATAAACTCTTCTATAAATCGTCTTGGTCATGGTATTCTTCTGTTTTCTTAGACAGGGTCTCTATGTACCCTAGCTTGCCTGGAACTTGTTATGTAGACCAGGTTGGCCTCAGTCTCACAGAGACCCACTTGCCTCTGCCTCCTGAGTGCTGGGATTAAAGCTGCACGTCTGCTCTATCTTTAATTTTAAGTTAGTTCCTTCTGCCTCCTGGGTTACTAGGTTTAGTCTCCTCATCTTATCTTACAGTTCTTGGACACTGTGGGCATTTTCTCTCTGTCTCCTCCATTTACTGATGTTTAAATGTATTATTATTTTTTTTTTTTTGGCCTTTTTGAGACAGGGTCTCCCTGGAGCCCCAGCTGTCCTGGAATTTGCTCTGTGAGTTCAGGCTGGCCTTGAACTCACAAAGATCCGCCTGCCTCTGCCTCCCAAGTGCTAGGATTAAAGGCGTGCGCCACCATGCCCGGCTTAAATGTAGTATTTTATCAACCCTCTCACTCATCCCTGGTTTTCTTTCCTCTGCTTCGTTGAGTCTGTTGGTAATAGGCACTTTCTACTATATTTTTTATTTGATTCATAGTTTTTAATTTCCAGGATTTCTATTCATTTTGTGTTTTTTTTCCCTTTAATCTTCAATTTCTTTGCTGAATTTCACTTCCTTCTTGCTGAGTTTCTTAGATTTATGTATTTTATTTTATGTGTGTGTTTTGCCTTCATGTATGTAAGTGTACTATGTGTGTACAGTGCCCACAGAGGGCAGAAGGAGGCATCAGATCCGTTGAGCTGGAGATAGGGACATTTGTGAGCTTCCATGTGGGTACTGGGATGTGGACTTGGTCCTTTGCAAGAGCAGCCAGTGTTTCTAATTCTCTAGCCCATCGGTGACTTCTTTATCCATAATGCTGACTTACTCATCCAGTTACTGACTTGTTCGTTGATGTTGCCAGCTTTCCCTTTAGGTTTAGAATTGGTTTTCTTACTTCATTCATTGCTCGTATCTTATTTGAGATCACTGAAAAAAATTTTTTTTTTAAGATTTATGCAGGTCTGTTTATTGTATTTGGTCAGAAACCACATTCTTTTAAATCTTTTAATTTATTTTTTATGTGTATGAGTGTACTGTCTGCATGTAGTTTGGTGTACCCGTGTCGTGCAATGCTGTGGAGGTCAGAAGAGGGAGTAGGATTCCCCTGGAACTGGAGTTAAACACTGTTCTTAGCCTCAGTGTGGGTGCTGGGAATCGAACCTGAGTCCTCTGCAAGAGCAGTCGGTGCTCTTAACTGCTGAGCCATCTCTCCAGCCCCCAGTGACAATTTTTACTAGTAACATAGAGGACGCTCGTCCAGCACTTTCCCCTTTTCAGTGTCTGAATTTGGTAGTTGAGGAGTTACAGTCTTAGAGGAGCTGGTTTGCCCTGCCTTTTTGTTTCTGTGTTGCTGTGTGCATAGCTGTTCTCGTTTTATTTAGGTGTTTGCAGTGAGCAGTCCACTACTAAGGCCTCAACTTCAAGCATCAATCAAAACCCATAATAACAGAGATGACACCAAACAGTATATAAAATAGAAAATGGTGAAACTAATATAGAGTGGTGAATGAAAATTTAAAAACTATTAAATGTGGAAATAGTAAATTAATGAGATAAAGGAAGGAGACAGAAAAGGGAAACGTGGAGGGCAAGCAGGTTTAAATAAAAGAATAGGTAAAAAAGGAGAAAAGAATGTTATGAAGGAGGACAGGAAAGAGCAAGAAACTGGAGAGAATAAAACATGGCTGGGAAGGTAGCTTGGTTGGTGAAATGCTTGATTTGCAGGCTTGAGGCCCAGAATTTGATCCCCAGAACTCCAGTAAAACAAAGTTAAACAACAAAATAAATCTGGTGTATGTGTTTGTAATCCCAGTGCTGTGTTAGAGCTCAAGAGATAAGTTTCTTTTCACCATACATATTTTTTTTTGGTCTTTTTAAGACAGGGTCTCCCTATAGCCCCAGCCGGCCTGGAACTCGCTCTGTACACCAGGCTGGCCTTGAACTCACAAAGATCTGCCTGCCTCTGCCTCCTGAGTGCTAGGATTAAAGGTGTGCGCCACCACGCCCGGCTTCACCATAAATTAAATTATTGTGATTACATGTCTTTCTACCAAGAAGACCACGAAACCTTAGAAGCAAAGCAGCCAGTGCCAGTTGAGCAAAGAGCTGTATTCGTTGCTTTTCTGGTTGCTGTCCCAAAATACGAGACACAAGCAACTTAAGAGTTTATTTTGCTTCACAGTTTGACAGGATAGTCTACTGTGGCAGGGAAGCCCGGGTGACAGGAACGTGAAGCTGGCGACATTGTGCCTGAAGTCAGGAAGCAGAGAGAGGTCATTGCAGGTGTTCATCCACTTCCTCCCTTTGTTCAGTCTGAGACCTGGGCCCATGGGACAGTGCTGCCCACAGTTAGTAGGACAGTGCTGCCCACAGTTAGAATAGTTCTGGATCTCAGCCCATGGGACAGTGCTGCCCACAGTTAGTATAGCTCTGGATCTCAGCCCATGGGACAGTGCTGCCCACAGTTAGTAGGACAGTGCTGCCCACAGTTAGAATAGTTCTGGATCTCAGCCCATGGGACAGTGCTGCCCACAGTTAGTAGGACAGTGCTGCCCACAGTTAGAATAGTTCTGGATCTCAGCCCATGGGACAGTGCTGCCCACAGTTAGTATAGTTCTGGATCTCAGCCCATGGGACAGTGCTGCCCACAGTTAGAATAGTTCTGGATCTCAGCCCATGGGACAGTGCTGCCCACAGTTAGTAGGACAGTGCTGCCCACAATTAGTATAATTCTGGACCTTATGCCCACAATTAGCGTAAGTCTTCCTTTTAACCCCTTTGGGAACCGCCCTCATAGACACACCCAGAGGTGTGCTTCTATGATGATTCTAAACCCAGTCAAGCAGACAATAAAGATAGTAATGGTTAGCTCTCTGGACTCTGAAGATTAGCTATTACAAGGTCTTACACGAGGTGGATCCATGCAGCAGATAAAAGAATCGTGTTGAAATCTGTATCTGCTGCCACCTAAGCAGAAATGGTCTGTGTCACCTTTGTTCCCGGTGCAGCAGTGATACTCAGTATTGAGCGCCCAACCAGGGGCATATCAGTGATCACATGAAAATACTAGAAAGTATTTCCTGAAGTCCAAATACAGGTATAAAATTTCTTGAACACCTAATCTCAAAATGACATCAAACATGGTTAAACATATGTAATAGTATGTTTAACCTGCATTTGACAGCTCACCACATGTCTTTCCAGATATTGACAACAGTGGCTATGTCAGTGACTATGAACTTCAGGACCTGTTTAAGGAGGCAAGTCTTCCTCTTCCTGGGTATAAGGTGCGTGAGATTGTGGAGAAGATTCTGGCAGTTGCTGACAACAACAAAGATGGCAAAATCAGTTTCGAAGAGTTTGTATCAGTAAGTAATCCAGTCCTCTCCTGACTGTTTTTTTTTTTTTTTTTGAAATGTCAGTTCCCGTCTTTTATTAACTCATACACAATTATTTGTCTTCTGGTTTGTTGAAGCAGTAAGTCAGACAGCACTTGCCACAGTAATGTCTGTCAAAGTGGCTGCCCATGAAAACTCCAGCACCACATTCATCAGACGGGCACTCTCGGCAAAGGCGACTAATTTTGCCATTTTCATCCACCTTATAGTATTTCAGGACAGCCAACTTCACCTTCTTTCTCTTATGCTTGTTCTTCTTGGGAGTGGTGTAAGACTTCTTCTTCCTTTTCTTAGCACCTCCACGAAGTCTCAATACAAGGTGAAGAGTTGATTCCTTTTGAATATTGTAGTCAGACAAAGTTCATCCATCTTCCAGCTGCTTACCAGCAAAGATCAGCTTTTGTTGATCAGGAGGAATTTCTTCCTTGTCCTGGATCTTGGCTTTTACATTTTCTATAGTGTCCGAGGGTTCAACCTCAAGAGTGATGGTCTTCCCCGTCAGGGTCTTTACGAAAATCTGCATCCTGGCAGTGATTCCACCACAGATGGCAGATCGGAAAGGCTCTCCTGACTGTTTTTATCAGTAAGCAATCTAGTCCTCTCCTGACTGTATCAGTAAGTGATCCAGTCCTCTCCTGACTGTATCAGTAAGTGATCCAGTCCTCTCCTGTTTGTATCAGTAAGTGATCCAGTCCTCTCCTGACTGTTTGTATCAGTAAGTGATCCAGTCCTCTCCTGACTGTTTGTAGCAGTAAGTGATCCAGTCCTCTCCTGTTTGTATCAGTAAGTGATCCAGTCCTCTCCTGTTTGTATCAGTAAGTGATCCAGTCCTCTCCTGACTGTTTGTATCAGTAAGTGATCCAGTCCTCTCCTGACTGTTTGTATCAGTAAGTGATCCAGTCCTCTCCTGACTGTTTGTATCAGTAAGTGATCCAGTCCTCTCCTGACTGTATCAGTAAGTGATCCAGTCCTCTCCTGACTGTATCAGTAAGTGATCCAGTCCTCTCCTGACTATATCAGTAAGTGATCCAGTCCTCTCCTGACTGTTTCTATCAGTAAGCAATCCAGTCCTCTCCTGTTTGTATCAGTAAGTGATCCAGTCCTCTCCTGACTGTTGAGCATTTTGGTGCAAGTAGAATTCTAATGCCCTTGTTAATTTTGACTTTACATGGTTGCAGAAGCTAGACAAAGCATTGCTTTCAAAATGACGAGGGGAGCTGGAGAGATGGCTCCAAAGAGGGGCTGGAGCACTGACTACTTTTGCAGAAGACCTGGGTTCCAATCCACATGGTGGCTAACAATCATCACTAACTCTAGTTCCAGGGTGTCCAATGCCCTCTTCTCTCCTCCAGGAGCACCACACACGCATATACACTTATATACATGCAGGCACAACATTCATACACATTAATAAATAAAATGTTCAAAATAGTGATGATGATACTAGTAACAAGTATTAATGTGGAAATAATTTCCACAAACCATAGAACAAAGGAAAATAATAGGCGGAAATCAGGTTCAGATAATAGTCATTCATGCCCTAGAATAACTGTATTTGCGTCGAATATTATTGACCATTAGTATAATTGAATAAATCTGTAAAATATCAATTATCTGGTTTGTATTCTTTTTCATTGTGCAAGAATCTGTCATGTGATGAGCAGGAAGAGACATAGTCGTTGCTCTCCTGAGTCCATGTTGTTGGGAAGACATAATCACACAAATGGATAGATGCTAACCATGGTAATTGCTGGGACTGCACACTACAGGCCCAGAAGTATTTATAATAGATGACACTGAACTTGGAGGAGAGGGTGGAGGGCCCAGGGACAAAGGGAAGCCGTGAAAACCAAGCTGACATCTGAAGAAAAATGTTCAATAGGAAAAGAGGTGGGGGGATGAATTATGTGGGACGTATTGCCAAGATGGCAGTGTGTTGGAGGCCCCGTGGTTTCAGGGTGGCTGGATCTCTCCTGTAATTGAAAAAAGCATTAGTTTGTATAGAGCTGAGATGGTAAGGCTGAGGTGTGAGCTGGAGAAGTGGGCAGCTCAGGTCGTGTGGGACCATGTAGGGTTTTTGATTTTACCTTAGTTCAGTGGGAAATCAATGAAGTGGGAAGAATAGTGTGAAGTGATCTGATTAGATTTGCATAAAAACCAAATCACTGATACTGCATGAGAAATCATCCCATTTAGTCTTCCGGTCTCCGCAGAGCCCAGGGATGCCAGGAGGGGGACTTTCTGCAAGCCTCTACTATTTCCTATGGAAACGGATCATTTACTTGAACACGAATGCATTTGGGGTGTTAGGCAGGGATAGGCCTTCACTAAAGTGCTTAAATTCTTTATCATGTGGTTATTTTGGGGGGTTTTAGTATAAAAGATCTTGGCAAGTCAAGAAAGATAATTATGTGTTCAATTCACACTTAGTTGTAACTTGTCCCATAAGCTGGGACACAAACATTTGTCCATTTTGTGTAATAGCTAAAATGACGAGAGAGTTATCTGTTTACAGAAGTCTTAATACACCTTAACACCTAGTTCATATTTATGTTGATGTCATTTCAAATAAACCTGAAGTTTAAATAACCTTTTCATCATTAGATTGTCTCAATTTTATGTTTATTCCATTCTAGCTAAACCTGAAGTTTAAATAACCTTTGCATCATTAGATTGTCTCAATTTTATGTTTATTCCATTCTAGCTAATGCAAGAGTTAAAAAGCAAAGATATCAGCAAAACATTCCGAAAAATAATTAACAAGAGGGAGGGGATCACTGCGATTGGAGGAACATCCTCGATTTCCAGTGAGGGCACACAGCATTCTTACTCAGGTAATCTCACTCTCCAGATTGGGTCTTTTAAGTGCCACATCCTATAAGATCTAAGCTGCCATTGTGATTGATACCACTATTTTGTATGCCATGGAGGAGAGAAGAAAAATTGCAGACTTAATTATGCTCTGATATTTTTGAAATATATCTCAATTTTAGCATTGCCAAAAAAATAACAATATTAGAATTACTAAAATAAGTGCATTCCTACTATATGTGAAATAAAAAAAGCATTAAAAATAAAATGGAAGTTCTTTACATCTCAACACTGGATTGCTTAATTATGACTTCTGGAATATTTAAAAAAATTTTTCAGTGATCACTGAGGATCAAATCTAGGGCCTCAGGCATGCTCCACAAGCACCCTACCATTTAGCTGTCTCCAGCCTTTATCATGACTTTTGAATGGGTTTTCATCATAATGGGATGGCTTTACTTTTAGAGCTGATCTCGCATTGGTGGAAAGATTTAGTGTAAAGATCTTTTTCTCTTCTGTTTTCCAAGAGTGGTGATAACTTGATTAATTTTCTGAACAGGGTAAGGCATCCAATTTGCTTAATCTGATAACATCACTGGATTGTTGTCCAGTAGGAAACCCAAAGTAAGTAAAGGAAAAAAAAATTTTTTTTGAGACAGGGTCTCTCTCTTTTTTTTTTTTTTTTGTCTTTTTTTGAGACAGGGTCTCCCTGTAGCCCCAGCTGTCCTGGAATTCACTCTGTAGACCAGGCTGGTCTGAACTCACAAAGATCCGCTTGCCTCTGCCTCCCAAGTGCTAGGATTAAAGGCGTGGGCCACTGCGCCTGGCAAGACAGGGTCTCTTTATAGCCGCAGCTGGCCTGGAACTTGCTCTGTAGATCAGGCTGGACTTGAACTCCCAGAGATCCACCTGCCTCTGCCTCCCGAGTGCTGGGATTAAAGGCTTGCGCCACCAGCTGTGGTAAATGAACTCTTAATAAGGGCTCTCACATGTTTGGCAAGAGCTTTGTTGTCGAGTTATCCTCCTGGCCTGAGAAACAAATCTTTTTGTATGTGGATGTGCATGTGTGCTTATTTATTTACTTATTTCTAATTGTATAGTCATTATACATAATACTGAGTTTACGGGTGAGGTTTTCACACGTGTAGGATGTCTTTGGGTCATACTGGTCCCCTCCCACTTCTGATGTCCTGCTTCTTCCCAGCCTGAATAATTTTTCACTGAATTCAGTGATTCTGTTGTAAGCTTCGAATCACAGCATCTTAATCTTTTAGAGGGTGTTTATTTCCATTGATTTTAAAAACTTAATCCTAGACATATACTTGCATATATCATGTCATATGGTCTGTTTCTGCTTCATTTGGTTTTAGAAGCACTACATATTAGGAAAGATTTTAGAATCAAACCAATGTACAGTGTACTCATTTGAGATTCATACATCCCTTCCTCTTCTGTTGGATGAAAAATGTAATGAATCCCTTTTTCTCCATTTATTACATACTTTATAGAGTTTTAATAGGATTTTAGTAATAGATGTTTATTATCTTTTAATAGAAATGAACAAGTGCATTCTTGTGGTGTGACAGATTATATGAAGTGAGGTTTACCTACCAAGATTTTCTGTTTTCAGAGGAGGAGAAGGTGGCTTTTGTTAACTGGATAAACAAAGCTCTAGAGAACGACCCTGACTGTAACCATCTTCTGCCCATGAATCCTGGTGATGGCAGCCTTTTCAAGTCACTGGCAGATGGCATTCTCCTTTGGTAGGTTGGATGTCCAGTTATAGGAGCCGTGTGTTCATTCATACCCTGCCCCCATTCCATCAACACTGAGATTCAGAAATTGTATTAATATTATTAAATTAGTATTAAAATTAATATTAATTTCTTTTAAAAAATGTCTGAATTATTGACATTCAACAAAGCCTTTTTGTTCATTCTCTTTCCTGAGACAACATAGTTCATGGTGTGCTTATCTTTGTGAAATTTGGCCTTTTCAGAATTCGTTACATTTCAGGTTACTAAATGTTGAGATCATTTGATGAAATAAAGAGAGACTTAGATAAAGACAGTTCAAGATGGACCACTGCAATGAGCGGTGGGTTTGTTTGCAGGATAGAAAACAGCTCTTAGATTTTCAAGCTAAGTCCCTGACATAGCTCAGTAAAACTAAAAAAAAAAAAAAGGATTGTTATTACTTTTCAAAAGTAATCATTTTGGCTGCTTGCCAAAACAAATTAAAAACATTTCTGGGAATTTTGAACTAAATTATTACCATTTTCTCTTCAGCAAAATGATCAACTTATCCGAACCAGATACAATTGATGAAAGAGCCATTAACAAGAAAAAGCTCACTCCTTTTACTGTTTCTGTAAGTACTTGTCTTTCACTGGTAATAGCTTACCATGCCACAAAACATTCATTAATCTTTTTTTTTAAATTTTCTGTATTGTTGACTGAATGCAGAGCCTGTTGCTTGCACAGCAGGCATTCTAGAATCCCAGCCATAGACCTTCCCCACCCACTCCCCCCCCCCCTTTTTTTTTGTCTTTTTGAGACAGGGTCTCTTTGTAGCCCCAGCTGTGTCCTGGAACTCACTTTATAGATCAGGCTGGCCTTGAACTCACCGAGATCCGTCTGTGTCTGCCTCCCAAGTGTTGGGATTACAGGCGTGCACCACAGCACCCGGTTTCCCTTTGTTGTTGTTGTTATTTATTTATTTATTTTTTTGGTCTTTTTTTTTTTTGAGACAGGGTCTCCCTTTAGTCCCAGCTGATTTGGAGCTCACTGTGTAGACCAGGCTGGCTTTGAACTCACAGAGATCCGCCTGCCTCAGCCTCCCAAGTGCTGGGATTAAAGGCTGCGCCACCACAGCCAGCCTTCTCTTTGTTTTTTATGAAGTAAAAATTCAACTACATTTTGTAAAGAAATTAAGATTTGAAGTATTTTGGATTAATTTCTTTATCAAAGTTAATAACATACCATTTATATTGCCTATCAAGTTATTTTATTAATGATTATTTGACAATAGTATTTGTTTTTTTCTATAAAAGTAAGGGAAAGGAAAAGATTGAGTACAATTATTTATATGATTCATTTTCAGAGCTGGGGATTGAATCCAGGGCTTTTCCACTGAGCTAAATCCCCATCCCCAAGACTCATGGTCTTGAAATCTTCTCATCTAGGAAAGATGAGGGAACTCAGTACAGAAAGTGCTCGCCTTGTAAGCATGCGGATCTGAGTTCAGTCTCCAGAATCTTCATCTTAACCAGCTCGGCTTGGTAGTACAAGCATGGCTTGTGATCCCTGCAGTGGTTTTCTGAGTTCCAGGCCAGTGAGAGATCCTGACTCAAAATAAAAATAACGGACAGTGCCCGGGAATGAAGTTGTTCTCTGGTCTACACATGTGTGGACATAGGTGTGTGTGTGTATACCTGCATGTGTGTGGAGAGAGAGAGAGAGAGAGAGAGAGAGAGAGAGAGAGAGAGAGAGAGAATAAAGAGTAGCAGGACAGCACAGCAGGTAGGTCTTGCCATCAAGCTTGACGGCAGGAGTTCAGTCCCTGGAACTCACATGGTGGAAGGAGAGATGTGAACTGTCCTCTCATCTCCACATCATGTGCACTATGGAGGAGCGGGAGGTCAGGCTCATCCTTGGCTACAGAGTAAGTCTGAAGAGAGACTAAGCTACAGGAGACCCTTTCTCTAAATGAAAGGAAAAGCAGTAATGACTCTCTACAGAAAACTGACCCTGTTCATTACCAAATATAGAAAATAAAAAAGCGCCCCAGTGTAATGAATATAATCACATGTATGCAAAATACATATTTGTACTTAATAATTACATATATTCAAATGTACACACATAAGGCTTTAATTTTATCTTGCATACAATTACAGTATAACTAGGCAAAACATAAATTTCATTTGGACATTCCCAATGGAGTAAAATCATGAAATCTGAACAATAAATTATGCCTTTTTCTATATAGTACAGCCCTCTAAAAATCATTTTTTTCTTTTCTTTATTTCATGTGTCTGCATATGTTTATGTGTACCCAATGCCTGAGGAGGACAGAAGAGGGTGGAAATGGAGTTATAGACAGTTGTTAGCTGCCATGTGGGTGCTGGGATTTGAACCCAGGTCTTCTGTAAGAACAACCTGTGCTCTTAATCACTGAGCCATCTCTCCAGCCCTAAAAATCATTTAAAAAATACTCATCTAGAATTAAACCTTTGCAGTCAACAGAAATTCTCAAAATGAAGTAAAATAAAGGAAACTTACAGTTTTGAGACTCTTGGTAAAGAGTTGGATAGTTAATCCAAATAGCAGTGATCCCAGAAGCCATCCAGGACAGCATACACTTTGCTCTGTGGTAAAGTGAGCCGTGTTTTAGTCAGTTCACTGACATAGAGAAGATGAAAGAAAATGCATGGCTAATCCCAGATAGGCCGCCATGTTTGCTTGTCTCTGCTCCTTTCACTGTAAGGCAGGGTGGAGTGCCCTGTATGGCAAACACTGCAACACAGGGAGCAGCACCTCTCTCCCGTCAGTTGTATGCTCCATGCTGTCTGTATCTCTCCCTGAACACAAGTCTTCAGAAGGAAGCCTGGGGACTCAGGGCACTCGTCCCTCGACAGACTCCGGAGGCCCAGAAGGGCTCTCTTGTTACTTCTTTTTATAATTAATTAACCAATTGAGAAAGCAAGAGCATGCCACGTGGCACGACCTGGGTAGAACTGGGAGGACTTTTGGGGAATGTCTGAATACTTGGAGCCTATGGGGGACATTCTCATTCAAACCACCATACCTAGTTTGAGGGAGGGTGCATTCAAATAATAGCACTGCAAGAAAAAAAAATACCATTCCTTTTATTTATTTTTTATTTATTTTTATTTTTATTTTTATTTTTTTGTCGTTTTGAGACAGTGTCTCCCTTTTAGTCCCAGCTGGCCTGGAGCTCGTTCTTAATTGGAGGAGATATAATGAGAAACAAGTATATTACTGTTTCATTACATTGCCTTTGTGTGTGTGTGAGGATTGATTTTTGTCTGTTTGTTGCCTTGTTTTTTTTTTTGGGATAAGATCTCATGTAGCTCAGGCAGGCCTTGAACTTGCTATATGGCTGAGGTTGGCCTTGAACTCCTGATCCTCCTGTCTCTGTCTCCCAAGGGCAGAGATTACAGGTATGTGCCACTATGCCCAATTGGTAGCATATAATATTTCAGAGAGATAGTAGTAAAGTAAGGAGTAAGTAGGTAGCACCATCATTGGGTTTGTGGGTGCTGATCAGAGACCTCCCAAAATATGTGTATTTGAGCAGTTTTAAAAAACAACTGGGTAGGGGCAGCAAGATGGCTCAGTGGGTAAAGGTGCTTGTCACCAAGCCTGGCAGTCTGATCTCCCACATACATATAAACACATGAACACTAAAGCTACTGTGTTGTGTAGCAGAAATGCATTCCGAGCTGAGGGAACAGCAAAAAGGGAACAGTTCAAAGGTCCTGTTAGTTTGAACAGTTCAAAGGTCCTGTTAGTTTGAACAGGTGAGAAGGAGAATAAATAGCAGTGGGGACAGGAGCATGTAAAGGGCTTTAAATGTGAGGAACAGCCTTATATATATATAGTTCAATAAGATAGATTGTTGCAGAAAGCTGTAGATAAGACTGTAGAAATACTTCCTCACTTGTACATTTCCTTTGACAATTCAGGAGAACTTGAATCTAGCTCTGAACTCGGCCTCAGCCATCGGTTGTACTGTGGTCAACATTGGTGCCCAGGATCTCAAGGAAGGAAAACCTCACTTGGTCTTGGGGCTACTTTGGCAGATCATCAAAGTTGGTCTTTTTGCTGATATTGAGATTTCTAGGAATGAAGGTAAATTCATCAACGGCACTTCCTTTTCCATGACAGATACCTGCTAGGGAACCACTCAGATTTCAGTGTTTTTGTTCCAGCTTTGATTGCATTGTTAAATGAAGGAGAGGAGCTGGAGGAACTGATGAAGCTTTCTCCAGAGGAATTACTGCTGCGCTGGGTAAACTACCATCTGACCAATGCGGGATGGCGCACCATCAACAACTTCAGCCAGGACATTAAGGTTATTACATTTTACTATATGTGTGTCTATGTATGTGTGGGAGTGCACATGCTACAATGTACATGTGGTGCTCAGAGGACATGATGTAGGAGTTGGAACTTACCTTCTTCCACTGTGTGGGGCTGGGGCTAGAACCCAGGTCACCAGGCTCACCTGGCCAGCACATCTCCCTGCTGAGCGATCTCACTGGCCCAAGGCTTAGACTTTAATATTCAAGTATTTGACACAAATAAGGATGTGGGATGTAATAAATCTGGGGGAGGAGTTGTCAGAGTTTAAACTGAATTCACAGAGATGCTCAATGTATATCCCTGACTGGCCTGAAACTTGCTATATAGACTAGACTGGCCTTGAACTTATAGAGATCTGCCTCCCTCTGCTTCCCGAGTCTGGGATTAAAGGTATATGCCACCACACCCAAATGATTTAATTGTTTAAAACTAAGTACCAGAGCTGGGTGTGAATTGAAGGAGATGCCAGCATCAGCAGATGAAACTGTGTTTTCCCCATCCCGTCCACTAAATGGTAATGAAAATGTCAGTCCATTGATTTGGACTGCGAATTACTACAGCTGTTTGCTCCATGGGTTGGGCAAGTTCAATACTCTTCCTCTCACTTTGCTAATAAGCAGCTAATAGAAAACCAGATTATCTGAGGACATGGGATATCAGTCGACCATTGGGATCTCAAGGTGTGTCTCCCAACCACAGTGCTTGGAAACCCTGTCCTCTCTGCTGGGAGAGCCTTGTCAAGGAAACTCCCACTTCATAACATCCCCCAACGTCCTTGGAACAGGCACTGTCAGACTGTATCACTGTGGCTTTTTTCTTTATGCTTTACTTTCTAGAGTAATCTGGAAAAAATTAGAATTAATTTTAGAATTAGAATTCTAATCATTAATTATAATAATGAATAATTATATTAATTATTCATTATAATCAGAGAACACTGTTTCTCTAATTCATATTTCCTCCTTAGACATGGCCTAGATAACAGTCTTACTCTGAATTCTCCTAAAGTTCAGATCATTCAGACTGGTTTTTTTTGTTTGTTTTTGTTTTTGTCTTTCTGAGACGGTCTCCCTGTAGCCTCAGGTGGCTTGGAACTCACTATGTAGACCAGGCTGGCCTTGAACTCACAGAGATCCATCTGCCTCTGCCTCCTGAATCCTGGGATTAAAAGCGTGCACCACCATATCCAACTCATTCACACATTTATTAAGAATCTCTCAAAAGCCATCATTCCAGGCATGGCAGTATAAAAATCCAGCTTTTGAGAAGTTTATGAAGCACACATAGTTTACTGACATCCAAGTTTAATGGCTTAAAATTATTTATTGTTTCTTATAATCTTAGGAGTTCATGCAACTTGGCTGGGTGATAGTTCTTTCATATTTTCTCTGGGATCATTAGTTCAGTTATAGTTGGCTAGCAGTTTGCCATGTCTGGGAGATGCATAGAGGCATTCTGTTTATATCTCAGTACTCCTCTGCTAGGCTCTCTCCACATGGAGGCCTTGGGCTTCTGGAAGATGCATAGAGGCATTCTGTTTATATCTCAGTGCTCCTCCGCCAGGCTCTCTCCACATGGAGGCCTTGGGCTTCCGGAAGATGCATAGAGGCATTCTGTTTATATCTCAGTGCTCCTCCGCCAGGCTCTCTCCACATGGAGGCCTTGGGTTTCCTTCCCCACAGTTTGATAGTTTCATATGGTTGGATTTCTTATGTGGAAGTCAACTTCAAGAAGAAGTAAAGCCTCTTAGGATTTGGCCTTGAAAGTCCTACATTTTGCAGGTCAGAGTGAGTCAATAGACCAGCTTAAATAAGAGGGGGAGGGGAAATAGTGTCTACTTCCTGTTGGGAAGAGCTATGTGTATGACTGGAGAAAAATTATGGTAATCAAGTTGGATGTGGTGGTGCATAGCTTTAATCCCAGAATTTGGGAGGTAGAGGCAGGTTGATCTCCCTGAGATGGAGGCCAGCCTGCTCTACATAGCAAGTTCCAGCCCACTTGAGGCTATAAGGAGACCCCGACTCAAAAAAACAAAATAAAAACAAAACCCTCAAACAAACAAAA
>VZQC01013514.1:223825-294175 GCA_009823505.1 Rhizomys pruinosus
GTCTGGGAGATGCATAGAGGCATTCTGTTTATATCTCAGTGCTCCTCCGCCAGGCTCTCTCCACATGGAGGCCTTGGGCTTCCGGAAGATGCATAGAGGCATTCTGTTTATATCTCAGTGCTCCTCCGCCAGGCTCTCTCCACATGGAGGCCTTGGGTTTCCTTCCCCACAGTTTGATAGTTTCATATGGTTGGATTTCTTATGTGGAAGTCAACTTCAAGAAGAAGTAAAGCCTCTTAGGATTTGGCCTTGAAAGTCCTACATTTTGCAGGTCAGAGTGAGTCAATAGACCAGCTTAAATAAGAGGGGAGGGGAAATAGTGTCTACTTCCTGTTGGGAAGAGCTATGTGTATGACTGGAGAAAAATTATGGTAATCAAGTTGGATGTGGTGGTGCATAGCTTTAATCCCAGAATTTGGGAGGTAGAGGCAGGTTGATCTCCCTGAGATGGAGGCCAGCCTGCTCTACATAGCAAGTTCCAGCCCACTTGAGGCTATAAGGAGACCCCGACTCAAAAAAACAAAATAAAAACAAAACCCTCAAACAAACAAAACAACAAAAAAATTATGGCAGCCATCTTTGGCAATGACTGTATTAGATGATTTGATATAACAAGGTCACAGTTTATTTATACAAATTAATGTAGAAGTGGTGCTTGGTTCATTCTCAAGAAGCCAAGGAAGTCTTCGAAGAATAAATATTTGAACTGAACTTTAAATGACCCTGGTGCTTGGAGTTGTAAACAATTGAAACCATTTCAGGGAAGCACCAGGCTGGGTGCTGAGGTGTGACAAGCAGGGTGGCAGGAGATCCAGACATGTGAAATACCACAGTGCATTCAGGAACCTACTGGTAACCAGATAGCACAGTGCATACAGAAACCTACTGGTAACCAGATAGCACAGTGCATACAGGAACCTACAGGTAACCAGATAGTACAGTGCATTCAGGAACCTGTAGATAACCAGAAAGCACAGTGCACTCAGGAACCTGTAGATAACCAGATAGCACAGTGCATTCAGGAACCTGTAGATAACCAGATAGCACAGTGCATACATGAACCTACAGGTAACCAGATAGTACAGTACATTCAGGATCCTACAGGTAACCAGATAGTACAGTGCATTCAGGAACCTGTAGATAACCAAATAGCCCAGTGCATTCAGGAACCTGTAGGTAACCAGATAGCACAGTGCATTCAGGAACCTGTAGATAACCAGATAGCACAGTGCATTCAGGAACCTGTAGGTAACCAGATAACACAGTGCATTCAGGAACCTGAAGATAACCAGATAGCCCAGTGTATTCAGGAACCTGTAGATAACCAGATAGCCCAGTGTATTCAGGAACCTGTAGGTAACCAGATAGCACAGTGCATTCAGGAATCTGAAGATAACCAGATAGCACAGTGCATTCAGGAACCTGTAGGTAACCAGATAACACAGTGCATTCAGGAACCTGAAGATAACCAGATAGCCCAGTGTATTCAGGAACCTGTAGATAACCAGATAGCCACAGTGCATTCAGGAACCTGTAGGTAACCAGATAGCACAGTGCATTCAGGAATCTGAAGATAACCAGATAGCACAGTGCATTCAGGAACCTGTAGATAACCAGATAGACACAGTGCATCAGAACCTGTAGGTACCAGATACCCAGTGCATTCAGGAACCACGGTACCAAATAGCCCAGTGGGATTCAGAACCTGTAAGTAACCAAATAGCCCAGTGATTCAGGAACGTACAGGTAACCTAGGTAACCATTTATAGTGCTGCCATGTGCTTGATGTACTTTTTTTTTTTGAGATGGAAACACTTTTACCACTCTATTGGTGATTTTATTCATTCAAAAATGTTATTTCTTCTTTCTTTGAAGGACTCAAGAGCCTATTTTCATCTGCTTAACCAGATTGCCCCTAAAGGTGAACGGGATGATGGACCTGCCATTTCTATTGATCTTTCAGGATTTAATGTTAGTGAAAATTTAATTACTTTCCTATTATTATTAAAACCATGCCTAAGGTAAATTTACCATTTCTGAGTGTAATTCAGTTTGTTAATAGTTCTGTGCAATCAGCACTACTCTAGAAGTTTCCATGATCTCACAGTGTAACATTGCATCCACTGAACAGTCCCTACCATCCCTCCTCTCCTCCTCCTGATGACTATTCAGATTCTACACTTTAACTCTACATTATAAAAAAACAGCAGATTTTAACACTTATGGAAAATTTAACTATATATGTTGAAACTGGGTCCCCTGAGCCCAGCAGGCTATGTGACCTTGATCTCCCAGAGATTTGCTTCCGTCTTGCTGCGTGGAGGGTTAGCACTAAAAGGTGTGTGCTACCACATCTGGCAATACAATATATTTTGATCATGTTTAGGTACCCTCCTCCATCTTCTCTGAGATCAAACTCCACCTCACTACCCCTTCTACTTTCTGTCTCTCTAATTTTTAGGCCTGTGGGTCCAGTTTGTGTTTCTTAAACACTCTTGGGTGTGGGCACAGCCCTTGGGACATGGTCAGCCTGCCTAGCATCACCTACTTAGAGAAATCTGACTCTTCCTCTCAAAGAAACTCTCAATTGCTAGTGATGTTTCCAGCATAATTCTCTGCAGGGAACCATGCTTGCTTGAGTCCTGAGCCCTGGACTGAAGTTCGTTCTTCACAAGTTACTATTATTTTCTTAATGCCATTGGATTTGCACTCAGCTAACTCAGCTCAAATAACTGTCATGACTGAAGAAGTGGAGATGAAAATTTTTAATTTTGAGAATGTGAGGAATCAACTTTATATCTGTGATTCCCTGGTGCAAAGCAGCTAAAACCAGGTCCTTTTGTGACTGTCTGGAAGGGGAACCTAAGTCGTTACTGGACTGCTAAACAACAGAGAAGTCCGTAGTTCACTTTTCCCAACATTAAACCCTGGTCAGATTAGGTTGTATGGAAACAGATTACATACTTAATATATGCTACTAAATTTTAAAGACAATTTTAATTATTACTAGTAAATATGTTTCGTATTATAATGAAATAGGTGGCAAACAATATAAAATCATATAAGGTGTACCCATTAATTTAAAAAATCAAATACTGCCAGGCGTGGTGGCACACGCCTTTAATCCTAGCACTTGGGAGGCAGAGGCAGGAGATCTTTGTGAGGTTCAAGGCCAGCCTGGTCTACAGAGTGAGTTCCTCCAGACAGCTGGGGCTACAGGGAGAACCCTCCTCAAAAAGAACAAAAAAAATCAATACTTAAAATTTTATGAAAAATTTCAAATATATTTAAAAGTTAACATACTTAGGTATTTTAAACATTTGTCAGTTTATAGTTACTGAATTTAATTTATTCACTACCTATTTCCCTCCTTTCTTGTTACCTTGAAGCAAATTCTAGACATCATTTCATTAATAAATATTTCAGTGGGGGCTGGAGAGAAGGCTCATGAGTTTAGAGCACGGAATGCTCTTGTAGAAGGCATGGTTTCAGTTCCGGCACCCACTTGGTAGCTAACAACTACTCTTAACTCACGTTCTAGGGTTCTAGGGGACCCAACTTCTTCCTCTGGCCCCTGTGGCACTGTACAAACATGCAAGTGAAACACTCATACATGTAAAACAAAAATAAAATGTTAAAAATATTTCAGTATTTTCAGAGTCAAAGACACTTTTATTACAAACTACAATACTTCATCCTTAAAATAATAATAGTCTATAGTATGATGTATACAGTGTTGACATTTACAATTGCCGTATGTCATATTTCTTTTTATAGTCCATTCAAACTAAAACCAAACTCCATATATTGTGACTTTTTGAAGTCTCTCTTGGTAATTTTTCATTGATTAATGGTATTGACTCTCTGTTTTCTTTATAATTCTGGTGCAGAATGTGATAGGCTATAATCCTTGCTGATGGTATTTTGTCATGATGGGTTCAAGAAGGCACGCCTTCTGTTTAGTTTTGTTTTGAAACTGTAAGAAGCGTCATCATCTCTCTGTCCCATACGAAGTCTCCTCTGTAATCTTGACATACCCGTTAGTTGGGCAGTTCTCTGCCCTCCACCCTCCACGCTGTGCTACCCCCATCCTGAAACTTCGGTTATCTTTATTCTCTCTCTCATCTCTCTCTCTCGGGTCTCTCCCTCTCTCTCTCCTCTCTCCTCTCTCCTCTCTCTCTCTCTCCTCTCTCTCTCTCTCTCTTCTTTGAGACAGGGTCTTTTTTGCTCTGTAGCCAGGCTGGGAACTCACAGAGATCCACTTGCCTCTGCCTCCTAAGTGCGGGATTACAGGCGTGCTTTTACCACGCCCTGCTCTTTCACGTCTCTTTTAATGCAGGCTTTTTCCATCCAAATGTATTACTTAGAAAAAAATATATAGGGCTGGAGAGGTGGCCTAGTGCTTAAGAGCACCGACTGCTCTTGCAGAGGGCCTGGGTTCGATCCCCAGCACCACATGGCAGTTGAGAACTGTCTTTAACTCCATTTCCCAGGGGAATCCAGCCCTCCTCTGACCTCCAAGGCATTGCACAGAGGGTGCACCAACCTACATGCAGACAGTACACTCATACACAAAATTAAGATTAAAATAAAAATATGTAAACTTGTTTCAACATCACTGTATCATTAAGGAAACTCAAATGAAAAACCACTTTAAGGATGATCATCTTACTCATAAGAACTGGCTAAGGATCAAGAAAACAAATGATAACCAGTTTCTGGAGAGGTTGAGTGCGCAGGGGAAGGGGAACACCATCCAGGCTCATTCCACTGCGTGGGAAGTAAAACTAACTCGTACAGCCACTAGGGAAAGCAGTGTGAGAACCCTTGGAAGACTTGGAATGAAACTGCCACCCACCCAGCCATACCCCTTCCTGGTCTGTTGCCCTCAAGATTTACACCACCACAGAGATACAACATGCACGGCCATGTTTTAATTGCAGCTCTCTTCACAATAGCAAGGAGCTGGAACCAACCTAAATGCCCCTCACTGACGAGAGGATAGAGAAAAATTGTGGTACATGACACAATGGAGTTCTAATGCAGCGGTAAAGAAGCGATGACATCATGAGCTTTGCAGGAAAAATGGGCTGGAGCTAGAGGACAATCATGCTGAGTGAAGTAACACAGTCCCAGAAAACAAACGATGAATAGTATCCCTCCTCATCTCTGGAGGCTAGTGCCAATTACCCAGTTGTAGGCATTTCTTGTGTAGGGGCCCCCTGAGCTTTTGTGACAAAGCATGGGCCATAATGCATGTTGGAAACAACAACAACAACAACACAACAACAACAACAACAGAAAAGACTGGCATCAAAGACTGACTGAAAACAAGAAGCTTCTGCATCAAAACAGTGCAACTCCCATGGAAAATATTGAGAAGACAAGTAGATGAAAAGCTGGTTTGGCAGAATGCCAAATGAGCCCGCTGGTGGGGGTGGGGGATAGGGCTGGGAAACGCGGTCTGAGATTTGTTAAAAACAAAACAAAACAAAACAAAGTAAGATGTGGAACATGTGGAAAGGGATTAGATAGTGTTGTCCGTAAGGTTCTCTGTGGAAGTAAAAAAAAAAAAAATTATCTTTTTAGCAGTCTTCCTGTTTTTTAGGTCCAGCTGGACTGGTAGCTGGATGTAGACCACGGCTGGCCTCAAGTCTCATAGACATCTGGTCCCCTCTGCCTAGTGAGTGCTGGGATTAAAGGTGTACACACACCAGTCCGCTAGAAATTTTTGGTTTACTTTTTCACTTCCTATAAAGCTCATCATGTTGCATGTAATTTCTAGTACTTACTTTAGAATTTATCCCTGATTCTCATTTATTATATTTTATTGTGTAAATGTGTATTACATGCCTTTACCCTCCTGCTTTAAGGATTCTCGTGTATTGTGTTTTATTGTGTGAGTACACTGCACGCTTTTACTCTCCTGCTTTAGGGATTCTCGTGTACTTTATTTCATTGTGTGAATGTACACTGCATGCCTTTACTCTCCTGCTTTAGGGATTCTCGCGTACTGTAGTTTCATTGTGGTGAATGCCACACTTGGCACGCCTTTACCTCCTGCTTGAGGGATTTCATGTATTTATTTAGTGGTGGTGTGGGGTGCTTGCATGCCTTTACTCTCCTGCTTTAGGGATTCTTGTATACTGTAATTCACTGTGTGAATGTAAACTGCATGCCCTTTACCCGCCTGCTGTTAGGATTCTTGTGTACTGTATTTCACTGTGTGAATGTATACTGCATGCCTTTACCCTCCTGCTTTAGGGATTCTTGTGTACTGTATTTCACTGTGTGAATGTACACTGCATGCCTTTACTCTCCTGCTTTAGGATTCTCGTGTACTGTATTTCACTGTGTGAATGTACACTGCATGCCTTTACTCTCCTGCTTTAGGGAGTCTCGCGTACTGTAATTTCCACTATGTGAATGTACAACTCACACACTTTTATCTAACTCCGCTGCTTTATAGGGATTCTCATGTATTATATGTTTATGTGTGAATAGTGCATGGCATGCGCTTTAGCCCTCTGCTTTAGGGATTCTGTGTACTGTAGTTTATTGTGTGAAATTTACACTGCACGCCTTTACCTCCTCCTCCGCTTTAGGGATTTGGCTTGTTTTCTTTCCAGTTTGTTTCAGTTGTGAGAAGATGCCCTTTTGTTCCTGGTGTGGTGTGTGTGTGTGTGGTGTGTGTGTGGTGGTGTGTTGGTGTGTGACATGAGGCAATGCTAATAGTGTGTCAAGTTAAAGGACAACTTTTGGGGAGCGGTTTCGTCTCACCATGGTCCAGGGGGCAGCCCAGGTCACCCATTCTTTGGTAGCCTGAGCCACGTTGTGCCATCCCCCTATTTTGTTAATGTTTTAACATTCTGACCGATTATTATTTGATATATGTAAGTAATTTTTGACAGTTTCCCTAGCCCAATCAGCTTCTGATGACTCGCTATGATAAAAGGTAGCCCTCGCATCTAACAGAGATATCGCCTGCCTCTCCCTCACCAAGGTGTTGGGATTAAAGGTTGCACCACCATGCCCAGGCTCCAACTTGTTTTTTATTTAGAAAAGGTGTTTAGAAAAAAAAAGTGTTTATTAGAACTATCACTTCAGTGTAGACGTAAGACAGCTAAATCTTGTTCTCGAAAACCAAATGCACCCCTCCTGAGTCTGTGTTTTTCTTATACTTTATCGTATGAAGCTTATAAATATAGTTAGGAATTGGTTGAGTGGTTTCACCAGTGGAAAGTAAAGATGGGATTCGGTGATTCAGTTCAACAAGAAAACCAAGAGAATTTTTTTAAATGAATGGGGAAGTTGATTTGCAATTGTTTCACATCCTGTTGTTATTTGATCTATTTATGGAAAATTGCTGATAAATACTTTATACCAATAAAAGTTTAATATTGACCACTTTTGTTTTATTTCTTTGTTTAGGAAAGAAACGACCTGAAGCGTGCTGGCTTCATGCTTCAAGAAGCTGATAAACTGGGCTGCAGACAGTTTGTTACTCCTGCAGACGTGGTTTCAGGAAACCCTAAACTAAATTTAGCCTTCGTAGCTAATCTTTTTAACACATACCCATGCCTACACAAGCCTGATAATAATGACATTGATATAAACCTACTGGAAGGTAGGTCCTTTCTGCCTTTCGATAAAGTGCTATGCTTCTTTGTGTGGTCTTACCCAGTCTCACTACCATGGGTAGGGGATTGTGGTTGGAGATGCAATTTGGCATGTGTAGTCACTAAAACATTCAAATTACAATGCCGGGCGTGGTGGCACATGCCTTTAATCCTAGCACGTTGGGAGGCAGAGGCAGGTGGATCTTGTGAGTTCAAGGCCAGCCTGGTCTGACAAGAGTGAGTTCCAGAGCGCTGGGGCACAGGGAGCCCTGTCTCGAAAAGACCAAAAAAAAAAAAATTCAAATTACAGAAAGTCATTACTGATTTTTACCTGTCATTTCTTCATAGGGTTTAGTGAGAACTGTCATACATTTAAAAGATTCTCGTAAATGATCCTATAACAGAATGATACTACCAATATGGAAAATGAATTTTCCATTAGAGAAAGAAGTCATTATTCATAGCTCCTTTTTCCCTTTGAAAGCAAGTTTGACTCTAGTATTGTTCTTATTAATGTTTTAGTGTACATAAAATTATAGTATTCAATACTTATTGTATGTGAGTGATGGTGATCTGTCTCATATGTAATACTTTCCTATTTTGCTTCATGAAATGCAGATCTGACCCCTCCTAATGTAGGTACTGTATTTAGTACTTTTCTATATTCTATAAATATATTCATTCTGGATTTTCCTTTTATTAGTGGCATTCTTTCCATCTGGGTTGATACTTATTTTTTGCATTTTCATGCTGTGTTGGTTTGTCTTAATATGCCTATACAAGCAAGAAATGCAAATGAAGTTTAATTAAACAGAGCAAGGCTTTGATTATGTACACTCTTTACCTAATTTGCCTTCTGTAATAATGGGATATTGTAGCCAACATATGAGAAAATACTTCTGACCATTACACTTTATGATTTGATGTAAAGTCTTCATCCCTCTTCTGTGAAAAAAATCTTATCTTTTATCACAAATAATCTTTGAAAGGATTCATTGATATTTTATAACACAGTTTGTTTTGCATTATATTGCATATTCTAAATGTCACTGAAGCCTACAATATATGAAACATTTTTAGTATCTGGCTCTTCTCATTATCTCTGTTACCCAGCCTCTCTTCCTCTCCTCTCCTATTCTCACACCCTCCCCACAAACATCCAACCCCATTCATGTTAGAACAAAGAGTAAATGCAGTGCAGCAGCCTAACTGCTGGAGACAGAGCCAGTCAAAGATTCTATCTTTAGCTGCGCTGGTTGAAAATAAGGAGAATTTGATGTTGTGATGTTCAGTCTCAGAACTCACTCTTGTCTTCTTCCCCAATGTGAAAGCGTGAATGAATAGCTTTTGTAATCTTTTTCCTTGAGCTGCCTTCACTAGAGCTCTATGTCTATGTCACCTCATAATTACAGTGTCACACCTAATGAAAACATTTTCAGATTTAACAAAAATATTTTGAGGGCTATAATTAATTCAGTTCACTCTACGTCAGGGTCCAGTCAAATTAAGACTGTATTCTCTCCATAGATACATAACTGACAGGGGACATGACAAGCATGTAGTGTTTTTGCTTTTGTTGTTCTGTTTTATTTTAGGAAAAAAATTAGGATGAAAGACTAGAACCTTAAAAACAAGTAAAATAAAAAGGAAGACTACTAAGTTTTTATGAGTCTGGAAAATGTCAAAATCCCTCTGTGTCTTACAGCAGAAGGCATTGTTTAGAGTGGCATATTAAAAATGATCTGCTTTTTATAGTCACTGAGTTCTCCCTGAAGATCTTTCCCAACTTGCTCGCTCTCCTCCTTGTCGTGTTTGGATTCCTATGCTAGTGTTAAGCATGCTTTTGGAATTTTTCAGTGTGAACATGATTGCTACATATTCCCACTAGTATTTATCATACTTACTAAGATACTGTGGGAAATATTTATCAATCATCTTTACTTAGAACATATGTATGTCCTGACGTAGCTGCTAAAAATGTATTTGACTTTGGCTATCATTGGATTATTTTCCTCTGTAAATTTGTATTGTTCTAGATCCTTATGAAATTTTAGCTTTGACTTATCACATTCCAAATTCATATATTAGTATGTCTCACTGGCAGAGAGTTTTATCTTTAGGGAACTACTGACAATTAAAAACTCAATTAAATAGTAAGTCTTCATATCAAATGTGCCAAACACATGTGCTGTATGCAGAGCCTGTCAGAGAATTCACTTGTGGTGATGAAGGATACACAGACCATGGAATTGGAAAGTCTTTGTTCAAATCATGCTTCCACCATTTAATATCCAAGTAACTCTGTGAGTCTTCATTATTACACAAGTAATAATATTTAACTTGAAGAATTACAGTGTAGGTTAAATGTGATCATGAATGAAAGAATTTAATCTATAGTGTGTCAGGATGGGAGGAGAAAGCACCTTCAATGAATGTTGAATACATGTTAATTCTTCTTCTGTCTTCCTAATAACATTTTTAAAAATATATTTGTTTTATTGAAACTTTTCTCTTCAATTTCAATTTGACTTGCAAATGAAAGGGATATTGTATAGTGCTGTCAGGCATATTATAAATTATGATTTTTAGTTAAACAGTTGTTTTAGTTGTCTGTAATCTGAGAACATTTTTTCTAGTCTGTAATACATATGTTTTGAGATGCTTTACTGTGGTTCTTACACAAATGCATAGTGCTTCTAGCTTTGAGCATTTACTTACCAATACAGCTTAAAATAATGCTCGTAAATAAATGCTCGCCTATGAAATATCTTACTTTCCATGTGTTAAAATTTAAAAAACATAATTTATTTAGAGTAGGAAGAAATATAAATGTCTGAAGCTTATAATAATTTTCAAGCTTTTAAATTTAAGTTTGTTTTTTAAAATATTCATTGTGTCATCAGGTTCAACGGAATTTGAATATAGCACTTCATCTTTGTAATTTAAAGACATAATTTGCATTTTCTTAACTAGAAATAATGTAATAATTTACAAGTTACTAGAAAACTTTTTATTATATAATATAATGTAATATTAATAAGTTAGAGAAACAACCAAAAGGTATAGAATAAATCACATATATGAAGCCTGGTTGTGTGCTTATGTTTCTGCCATGTTGGAAACAGTTCATAGATTTAATTTGCATCTTTTAATTTGGCTTTAAAAATTCTGATATAGGTTGTTTTTTATGAAGTGGTGTCATGACTTTGTTTTTTTTTTATGACTTTATAATCAGCTACAAAAGATTGATCAGTTACTTTTTGTGACATCAGAGGGAACAAATTTAAGCAAGAAATTACTTGGGTAATAAAGCTAGAATTAAAGCAGATTCTGGGAACTCTTAGTAATAGCTTTGAAAAACTACATGAAAATGTTTCCTGAATAGTTGATGCAAATAACAGAATCCTATAGATTGTATAAGATTTCAGTCTTTCTGGATGTGCAGGTTTGTACTCTCTGTGGCACTTAGCTTGAAGTTTACTGCAGAGGTGACTCTATATGAATGGGCCCTGGAGTTCAGATGGTTGGAGATTTCTATGCCAAACTGCCTGGCAAGTCTCTCATGCCTCTGGTTTAAAAGTAATGGGACAGGGCTGGAGAGATGGCCTAGCGGTTAAGAGTGCCGACCGCTCTTACAGAGGACCCGGGTTCGATCCCCAGCACCCACATGGTGGCTAAGAACTGTCTTTAACTCCAGTTCCAGGGGAATCTGATACCCTCTTCTGACCTCCGCGGCATTGCACGACACGGGTGCACAGACCTGCATGCAGACAGTACATTGATACACATACGGAAATAAAAAAAAAAAAAGTAATGGGACCAGGGCTGGAGAGATGGCCTAGCGGTTAAGAGCACCAACTGCTCTTACAGAGGATTCAGGTTCGATCCCCAGCACCCACATGGTGGCTAAGAACTGTCTTTAACTCCAGTTCCAGGGGAATCTGATACCCTCTTCTGACCTCCGCGGCATTGCACAAAACGGGTGCACAAACCTACATGCAGACAGACAGTACATTCGTACACATACAAAAATAAATTTTAAAAAAATTAAAAAAATTAAAAGTGATGGGACCATAAAGGTTTTAGCTCTTGAGAGTTTGGTGGTAAGAAACAGTTTTAAGTTATTTCACTGTCCTCCAACTTGGCTAAAGAACAAGAAATAATGTACTGACTTAGCACTGTTTACAGTCAGTAGATTTCTACAATTGTGGCAAGGGAGCTCATATCTCTTCCCGAGTTGTGCATACCATACTCAAGTGTTTCTTACAGATGGTGTATGCTCAAGGAGACAGGCTAACCAGATGTGCCTATAGGAATTCTCCCCTGAAGATGATCTTTGAGTCCGAACTTACTATTTTGAAATGAGTCTTGGCACAGAATGAAATGTGTGGGCTGCCTGCGTTCCTCACGTGTCTTCAAGTGATAACCTAAAATAACTCAGACAGCCTGAAGAGTGTTGACTGTCCCCTCATTACAACATTTTACATTACCTGACATCCCCTTTCTCCTTTTTATTTGGTGAAAGTATAGGTTTGTGTCTTCAGAAACTTCCTGGTAGAAAACCATAATCTATGCAAATCTAGACATACTGCATTTTAGAAATGTTGAGTTTTTCTATTTCTTCTTAATGTATTCATGTTACCCTATTTGCCAAAACATTTGACCAATCCCTTTTGCACCTGATCATAACTTTATAATATTTAAGTCTATTGGTTACATTTCTGGACAGAAAAACTCATGGCTTAGAAGTAGTTCTCAGTTCACAGACATTGAACAAGGGAATATAGATGGGGAGAGAACAATTAGAGGCTTCCTAGATATTTGAGATGACAGATTTCCTCTCTAAAGGAATAATATGTAAGGCAAAGTGTATATGGCCAGTTTATACCTACCAGAATGGTTTAGAACAGTTCTTAATTCTTTTGGCCTGAATCATCATTGTGAATTTATGTCTTCGCTAGGAGAGAGCAAAGAAGAGAGGACGTTTCGGAACTGGATGAATTCACTTGGGGTCAACCCATACATTAATCATTTGTACAGGTAAAATATTTTACTCTGTTTTAGCCTTACTCTGATGATCTAACTTCTAACTTCAGACTGTTGGTATGTGTACATGAGATAATTTTTTTTTTCAAATCACAAGAATATAGCCAACCTTGAGAATGGGGAGAATTAGCAATCTGTTCAAAAGAAAGTGTTATTTAAAAAGACTATAAGAGGGCTGGAGAGATAGCCTAGCAGTTAAGAGCACCTACTGCTCTTGCAGAGGACCCGGGTTCGATCCCCAGCACCCACATGGCGGCTGAGAACCGTCTGAAGCTCCAATTCCAGGAGAACTCCAGTTCCAGGGGAATCCGAGACCCTCTTCTGACCTCCGCGGCGTTGCACGACACGGGTGCACAAACCTACATGCAGACAGTACATTCATACACATACAAAAATAAATAAAATATTAAGGGGCTGGAGAGATGGCCTAGCGGTTAAGAGCACCGACTGCTCTTGCAGAGGACCCGGGTTCGATCCCCAGCACCCACATGGCGGCTGAGAACCGTCTGTAACTCCAATTCCAGGAGAACTCCAGTTCCAGGGGAATCCGAGACCCTCTTCTGACCTCCGCGGCGTTGCACGACACGGGTGCACAAACCTACATGCAGACAGTACATTCATACACGAACAAAAAATAAATAAAATAATAAAAAAATTATAAAAAAAAGACTATAAGAGCTGGAGAGATGGCTCAGCAGTCAACAGCACTGGCTGCTCTTGCAGACGACCCAGGTTTTGTTCCCAGCACCCACATAGTAGCTAACACTATGGCCAACAATTGTTGATAACTCCAGTTCCAGGGAATCCAATCCCCTTTCTGGCCTCAGTGGGCATTGCATGCACATGATACTCTTACATTCATGCAGGCAAAGCACTCATACACATAAAATAAAAATGAAATTAACAAAGAAAATGTGATAAGTTGTAATTTTTGATAACACAAATAGTAAATGCAGTCAATTTTTATAGTTGTTGATCATGAAGATAAATATTTCACACTAATGGATTAGGACAACAGTAATATCTGATACTTTGTTCTCATCACTGTAGTGGTACTCTTCACTATAGCTCATAGCTTTTCATTTATTTTCCACATGTTAATTATTCTATAATTCTCAAGTATGGTTATTCTTATTTGTGGACATGACTCATTAAAATTTTTTCTAGTAGACATAATTATCAATAGTTTATTATAAAATCCTATATATACCGTTAATAAATATTTGATCAGAAGTCTCTTAAAAATATATTTATAATGCAGCTGAGCATGGTGGTACATGGTTTTAATCCCAGAACTTGGGAGCCAGAGGCAGGTGGATCTCTGTGAGTTCAAGGCTAGCCTGGTCTACATAATGTGTTCCAGGACAGCTGGGGCTCCAGGAAGACTTTGTTTCAAAAAAAAAAAAAATATATATATACACCTGAAATGTGTAGAAAGAGACATTTTTTTATGTGTGAATGTACTGTCTGCATGTAGGTTTGTGCACCCGTGTCATGCAATGCCACGGAGGTCAGAAGAGGGTCTCTGATTCCCCTGGAACTGGAGTTCTCCTGGAATTGGAGTTACGGTTAGCCGCCATGTGGGTGCTGGGGATCGAACCCGGGTCCTCTGCAAGAGCAGTTGGCGCTCTTAACCACTAGGCTATCTCTCCAGCCCCATAAAGACATTTTAAAGTCACAACAGTTACTACTGTTACAATATTTAATCATCTTTACAAAAGGTTTGTTGGTGCATTTCAATTAAAGTTCTCAGAAATATCACTTTTTTTGTAATTTTGAGACAGGGATCCCCATTTCTTTCTGAATATCATTTAGAACAAAAGCAAGTCGCTTAATTTTTCCGTCCATTACTTTTTTGTTCTCATTTCCCTGGGTAATTACCCAGAATAAAATTATATTTTATTTTATTCCTATTCTTTTGTGTTAATTTTTCTTATTTATTTATTTTTCCAAATATATTATTATACTTTGCTCTCATTCCTCCTCACTGTCCTACTCTGTCCTCTTTCCCCCTTTTGCGAACCTACCTTCCTTCCTTCCTGCCTCCCTTCCTTCCTTCCCTCCTTCCTTCCCTCCTCCCTTCCTTCCCTCCTCCCTTCCTTCCCTCCTCCCTCCCTCCCTCCTTCCCTCCCTCCGTCTCTTCCCTCCCTCCCTCCCTCCTCCCTTCCCTCCTCCCTTCCTTCCTCCCTTCCTTCCCTCCTTCCTTCCCTCCTTCCTTCCCTCCCTCGAGTTAATGAAGGAAGAAGTGAATGACGGAAGAGGAAGCCTTCATGCAGTAATATCCTGTCTTTCAGGAGGTATTTACGTTATTGAGTTTATTATTGATGGATGTCTATACTTCATTTATTGATTGCTTTACTGTACTTATTTCTCGCCTTTCTTTACATTAACGTGGCCTTTCTTTTATCTTCCGTCCGTCTTTCCGTACCTTTCTTCATGAGCTCTGTCATATCCGTTTACCTACTTCCTTCGCCTTCCGTTACCTTATTCTTCCTTTCCTCCTTCATTACCTTCCGACAACGTACATTCTTCCTAATTCGCTCGCGCTTAATGCCTATTGCATTCCATTACTTCTTTCTTCCTTCCTTCTTCTTCTTTATCCGTGATTTCGTACGCAGTTCCTTCCTTCTTTCCTTTCTTTCTCCCNAATAACTAAATGCTGAAGGAAGTAAGTAACTTTCCTGCATTAATTCCTTCCTCTTCCTTCCTTCCTTCCCTCCCTCCCTCCATTCCCTCCCTCCCTCCCTCCCTTCCTTCCTATAGTACATTTTTCTTACCCCCCTCTTTAGATACTTTTCTTTTATTTTCATAATTGGCCCTTTATTTTCATCCCCTACATATATAAATTTAAGTCTAGATCCTGCAAATGAGAGACATGTTTCTCATTAAAAGAATATCTCATTTGGGGAAATGCTTTTTACAAGCATGAGGGTCTCCACTCCTGAGAACCCATGTGCAGAAGTCAGGCGTGATGACATGCACTTACAGTCCTGGGGCTAGAGAGGTGGAACAAGCAGATCTCTGAGGATGGTCGGCTAGCCAGGGTAGCCTACTTGGTGACCAGCAGCCAGTGAGAGACCCCGTCTAAAAAATAAGGTGGACTGGCCCACTTCTGTCCACATGTATATGCGTTTGTGTATCCCTTGCAAATATGCACATGCATGCATGTAGACATACACACAGAGTAAATTTAAAGAGGGTTAAGATTTGTTCAGACTCAAGTTAACTATTTTGTCAATGCCAACAACAGAGTTCTTGATAGTTGAAAGAAGAGAATTGACCAATTTTTAAACCTAAAATTATTATTATATTGTCATTATTATACAGCTCTTAGAATATTAGTAAAGGTCCTGAAGGCTTTTTGTAAAAGAGACTCTTCACTTTCAGATCTTCAAAAATAGTACAGACTTAAAGCGAACGCTTGGATATAGGAAAACACGCCATGCATCTAGTTGACAGCAGAGGAAGGTGTGTGTGAATTTGGCTCTGGATCGCATCCCTTAACCTACCCCTCCACAGTTTTTAGTTCCTCATCTGCAATAAACCCAGCCCATACCAAAGCCACTAGATTGACCTGCACTTATTTTAACTAAACATTCATTTCTCTACATAAGTTATTAAATATATTGTAAGAACTATTAGTCCTAAAGTTTTTCTATCACCAGTTGGTTCTGGAATTTATTGTGAAATCTCAGGGAATTATTTAAGTTTCTGGGTCTTAGTTTTTCTATGTGAATAATAATAATAATAATAATGCCATAGCATATATAAGAATAAGGGTGAATACATTTAAAATTAAAGAGAAAAATTCATGAAATAGATGAGATTCCATAACTCATACAAAGATTTCAATACATTTTTTTCTTTTTTTGAGACAGGATCTCCCTATAGCCCCAGCTGGCCTGGAACACACTCTGTAGACCAGGCTGGCCTTGAACTCATGGAGTTCTGCCTACCTCTGCCTCCGGAGTAATGGGATTAAAGGTGTGAGCCACGGGTCAACTGCAAGTTTTAATAAATGAGATCAAACTGCCGGGCATGGTGGCGCATGCCTTTAATCCTAGCACTTGGGAGGCAGAGGCAGGCAGATCTTTGTGAGTTCAAGGCCAGCTTGGTCTACAGAGAGAGTTCCAGGACAGCTGGGGCTATAGGGAGACCCTGTCTCGAAAAGACCAAAAAAAATGAGATCAAACTATATGAGTATCCTTCCACTTGCTTTCTGAAATTTATGTATCTTGTAAAGCTTTTCATATTAGTATTTACAGATATTTAACATATCTGATGGCAGCCTGGAAGTTCATAGAATGGATAGTCTTTAAAATAGTAGACATGTACATCAGTACCAAATACTAGAAATGTACATCATTACCAAATAGGAGACAAAGTACAGTGGCAGTGAACATTTATGTGTGTGCATATATATATATATATATATATGTTTGTATGAATGTGTGCATATATTTATAAATGCCTGTAAACATTTATGAAAAAAGTCAGATGGATTTTTATATTGAAAGTTTTAGGTCAAATGATATGCCCTATTATTTATAACCTGGAAATGAGCCTGCTGTGTTTTTACAAACACATATCCATATGCAGTGCAGTTAGGAAAATTAGCATCAGTCCTTTTGCTGTCTTACATGCTTTTTCCTCCTGTTTTAGTGACCTTGCAGATGCTTTAGTGATCTTCCAGCTCTATGAAATGATTCGAGTGCCAGTCAACTGGAGCCACGTCAACAAGCCTCCTTATCCTGCTCTTGGAGGGAACATGAAGAAGGTGAGCGAAGTCACTGAAGCTGCGTTGTTATTATTCCGATATAAAATCAGGTTCAGTTTCTTAAACCTTGGTGAGGTGTGTGCTTTGTCTCTTCAGCTCTATTTCAACCCCCAAATGTGCTAAACTTAATAATAATGTTTTTAGAATTTTTTTTATTTTATGTGTCTGAGTGTTTTGCCTGCACGTAGGTAAGTGCACCTGTGTGGTGTAGTGCCTCTGGAAGGCAGACTAGGGCATTGGCTGCCCTCAAACTGTAGTGATTATGTTCATGAGCCACTAAGTGGGCTCTGGGAACGGGACCCAGGTCCAAACCATTGTAATGCTTTGAGCACTATCACAAACACGCTCCTGTCTGGGAACCTGATTTCCCACTTTTCCTCTTGTTACTCTCCAGTCCCGGGAAGGGTTCCACCAAATTTAGACCAAATATTACCCCAGGTGGAAGGCGTCCCTTCCCTTTGATAGCACACATTTGCACTTCCTTTTCATCCCTGGCCTGCCACAGCTTCTTATCCTCTGCACTAGCAGCCCTGATCTCCTTTGCTACCATCATCTCTCGGCAGA
The DNA here is from genome assembly GCA_009823505.1 of Rhizomys pruinosus. Taxonomy (NCBI): domain Eukaryota; kingdom Metazoa; phylum Chordata; class Mammalia; order Rodentia; family Spalacidae; genus Rhizomys; species Rhizomys pruinosus. Next base: position 241,832 of record VZQC01013514.1, read on the forward strand.
GAATAAAAAACTGTAGAATGTTTGTCCCTGTGTCAGACACCTATATCAGACCTCTGCTATCCAGAGCTTAGGGACCATTGCAGAAGATGGGTTAGAAAGAGTAAGAGCCAGGGGTGCTGGATGACCACAAGGAAACAGTTTTCCGAGTGGCTGGGAATTTGTTCATTTGAACGTACGATGGTTACAGCATGTGCAAGACCCATGTAAGCCCAAGCAGACAAATCTTAGCATAGAAGTGGGGAAATGGGTGAGAAGTCCCAACCTTCGCTGAGGAGCAGCCACTGACTGCTGGGAGCGGGGGCATTGGTTTTCTTTAAGAGAGCTCCACTAGATAAGCTGAACACCCTCCAGAAGATGGACAATGTGTGAGACAAAGTGTGGGAGCAGTCAGGGGACAGAAAGGGAGGGGTCTAAAGATGATCAAGATGTATTATATGAAATTTGCAAAAATTCAAGTAAAAACTTTTTTTTAATTTTTTTTATTAATTTTATTTATTTTCTGTATGTGTATGAATGTACTGTCTGCATGCAAGTCTGAGCACCCGTGTCGTGCAACGCCGCGGAGTTCAGAAGAGGGTCTCGGATTCCCCTGGAACTGGAGTTCTCCTGGAATTGGAGCTTCAGACGGTTCTCAGCCGCCATGTGGGTGCTGGGGATCGAACCCGGGTCCTCTGTAAGAGCGGTCGGCACTCTTAACCGCTAGGCCATCTCTCCAGCCCCAAGTAAAAACTTTTTAAAAAGGACTGTGGCCAAACTATAAAACTGAAACACATTGTTTTGGTCTTTTTGAAACAGGGGCTCCATGTAGTCCCACTCTGCCTAGAACTCGCTATGTAGACTAGGCTGGCCTTGAACTCACAAAGATCTGCCTGGCTCTGCCTCCCAAGTGCTGGGATTAAAAGGTGTGTACCACCATGCCTAGGTGCTGTTGTACTAGGTTGGCATATTCTGGAAATATTTTTAAAAATCTGTTTTTTAGCAGGGGGGAGGTCATGCATGCTTTTAATTCCAGCACTCAGGAGGCAGAAGCAGGCAGATCTCTGTGAATTCAAGGCCAGCCTGGTCTACATAGCAAGTTCCAGGCTAGGTGGGACTACAGGGAGACCTGTCTCAAAAAGAAAAAAAAATCTGGTTTATAACAAAAGGTTTGCTTACCTGTAGATTGAAAACTGTAACTATGCAGTAGAGCTTGGGAAGAACGAGGCCAAATTCTCTTTGGTTGGCATTGCTGGGCAAGACTTGAACGAAGGGAACTCAACACTGACCCTGGCATTGGTCTGGCAGCTGATGAGAAGGTAATCATTTGAACTCAGTGTGAATCACATTTGAAGACTCATGAACATAAGAAATGTACGATGTAAAATGTATTATATAAAAGGTTTTTGCCGGGCGTGGTGGCGCACGCCTTGAATCCTAGCACTCGGGAGGCAGAGGCAGGTGGATCTTTGTGAGTTCAAGGCCAGCCTGGTCTACAGAGCGAGTTCCAGGACAGCTGGGGCTACAAGGAGACCCTGTCTCAAAAAGACCAAAAAAATAAATAAATAAAAGGTTTTCTAATGATTATATATTTTTGAAAATTATAATGGATAAATCTCTAGCAGTACAATCACTTTTTATTAATACCTCTTAAAACAACTTTGAAAGGAGCTGTTTAAAAAATTCTAAATACACTATAGTAGTTTTGGTTTTGATTAGAGAGCTTTCTAATTTTGGAATGTAACTAAATACAAATAAATGCCAGACTAAAATTAGAACTATTTGGTTTTGGAGTCAAGGTTTTGCTGCATTTCCCAGGCTGGCCTTGAACTTACAACCCTCTAGCCCCCGCCTTCCGAGTGCTGGCATTACAGGCAGGACCAACCACATCTGGCTATTCCTTAAATATGTATCTAAATATTGATTTAAGGGGCTGGAGAGATGGCCTAGTGGTTAAGAGTGCTGACTGCTTTTGCAGAGGACCCAGGTTTGATCCCCAGCACCCACATGGCAGTTGAGAACCGTCTTTAACTCCAGTTCTAGGGGAATCTGACACCCTCTTCTGACCTCCGTGGCATTGCACGACACAGGTGCACAAACCTACATGCAGACAGTACATTCATACACATACAAAAATAAATAAAATTAAAACAAAATTTTAAAAAATATTGATTTAGATGTTGTGAAAACGAATCTCCCTCCTCTTGGCTTCAACTACATATCTTTTCTGTTGCAGATACACATTAAAAGTATTATCAGATCTTGGAGAAGGTGAAAAAGTAAATGATGATATTATTATTAAATGGGTCAATCAGACTCTTAAAGGTGCAAACAAAAGTACTTCTATTTCCAGCTTTAAGGTAATCAAGAATTTTTAAAGTTATTCATAAGTTTGAGAAAAGGAATTTTTAATGAGAATTACATTGGTGAGATTCAGAGTTACATTAGTATTATAGCCCAGAAAAAAATAATCCATGATTTTAGGCATAGTAATTATTTGGCATGTGTAAGCTAGAAATAATTTGAATTTTTATATTTGATTGGTTGTCCTATTGACTATAAATGCAGGTTAGTGCATTTAATGTTGTTAGTCTAATCTTAGAAATAGAATTAAGCCAGAAATTCCAATTACCAAATGAAAAAGGAAGGTAACAGCCATTGAATGTTTACATAGGACCTATAATGTTTTGTGCTCCCTAGCAGCATTCTCAGAATTGCATTGACATCATCCCAAGCATAACAGAGCCAGCCAAACCGATTCAAGTGGGCATTGAGAGAACTGGTAGGAAAAATATCTTATCATCTGGCTTCATAATGCACTTAACACTCACTTCTGAACATTTGTGGATGATTCATAAAGCACTGAAATATAATCTGCACATACATACCCACTAATTTTCATGCATTTTCATTGTGTTTTGCTTTTGCATGCAAACTGGTGTTAGCTTCAAATAAGCATGTCTGCTTGAACACATTCATTCAGTGACCCTTTTGTTTGTGGTTTTATCATTTGTTAAAAGCCCCAGTAATTTCTATGTTTTAAGGAAATGAAAACAATGTTAACAGATGAAACGTTAAGCTATGCTAACAGATGAAACGTTGAGCTACGTTAACAGGTGAAACATTGAGCTATGTTAGGAGATACCTACCTGTCTCTTTCTTTGCTTTTGCTCTATGTGTTTAAAAATACTGGAATGTGGAAGAAATGTCACAAACTGATAAATCAAGTCATTTTACCTTTATAAAAACCGAGGCCACCTGATGGCTTTAGCAGACTAGATGCTGGCAGAGATGTTCTCTGAGTCTTAAGTCAAGTACAACTGTTCCTCCTTTTCTGTCTTGCAAGAAACCAGTAATTCTGATTTTTGTCGTTGCTTTTTTTTTTTTAAAGACAAGGTAACTTCCAGTCCATGGTTTTCTCTGTTTCCGACAGAAAACACAGTTTTGAAATGTCGGGTGTGAAGAGTGTACCACAAGTTCTCTAGATGGCTGTCTTAAAGTGTTACGTTAAAAAATAAAAAGCACAGCCAGGCTTGGTGTTTCACGCCTTTAATACCAATACTCAGAGGCAGAGGCAGGTGTATCTCTGTGAGATTGAGGCCAGCCTGGAATTAATAAGCATGGTAGAGCACTTGACCAGCATGCTTGAGGTTCTAATTTGAATCACTGGTTGTGACAGATGAATGAATGAGTGAGATATGTCTGATTGACATTTCCAACTCAATGGTTGGTAAAGAGTAGACAGAGGAAGTTGATATGATAGTGTAAGATACGTCCCAAGTGCACTATATACTTGCATGAAATGAATGGCCTTATGACTCTCAGTATAATAGAATTAAAAATAGAAAAACAAAAAGTTGATGTGAATATCCGATGGAGAAATGATTTGAACTACTGGGTAAAAATGGAGATAACAAGCTAGAAGCATCCATCTTGAATAAAGGCAAGGTTGAATAGTTTGGCTAGAGAGGATGGCTATTTAAAGTATGTTAAACAAAACATAGACGAGGTCAGGTTGGGAAGAAATTGGTTCTAAATAAGGAATATTGAGTAAAGGGAGTTTATAAAAAAGTGAATGTTTCAGAAAGACAGAGATTATGATGAGCAGGATGGGTTGGAGGGGAAAGGCCTTCAATGCAAGTGTGTAAGAAGCCAGAGTAGGGGCCGGAGAGTTGGTGCAGAGGTTAAGAGTACTGGCTGTTCTTGCAGAGGACCTGGGTTCAGTTCCCTTTGCCCATGTGCCAGCTAACAACTGTCCATAGCTCCGTTCTGAAGTGGTATCTGAGTAAGTGGACACTGGGAAATCAAGCTGTAAACCCTTCTTCAGAACGAATAGCCAGGACTTGACCTCTTGCTCTGGAGAAGCAGGGAGGGAGACAGGAATCAGCTCTTGATGACACTGAGATGAGAGGTAGAGATTTCCCGAGGGCCAGCAGCTTTCTAGAAAAAGTGATTAGTTCAGTTTTAAGTTTATTGAATTTGGGGTAATATTCAGGAAATGGGGAGTTGGGAGGAAGACATTAAAACTAAGAATTCAGAGTTTGTTATTACTTGAATAAAAGATACAATTGGAAATGGGCAAATATCACACAAACTCTGTCAGGGAGAAGGCTCGTAGAGAATAGACAACTTGAGATCAAGATAATGGTTTTACTTAGAACTGAGAGAAGGCAGCAACACTAAACTGCTTGGTGTTTAGTAAACGCCCAATACAAAATCTTTAAAGAGTGCAGAAGGTTAGGAAATGTAGCAGTAAATGTTGAAAACTACTTGGAGTAAGCAGATTCCCCCAACCACAGAAGGCATCATGTTGAAGGTGACAAGTGGTTCTAGTAAGAACGGGTCAGTCAAGGCACATATTGTAACTAGACATTCCAGAAAAGACATACTTCCCCCATTTTATTTACAAAGAAATTTCCCCCTGCCAAGAACATAGGGAAGTGGTATACCTACAAATAATAATCATACTTATTTATTGAGTCCTATTTATCCCTGTGCTAAGCACTTTACACACTTCTTTTAATTCTGTCAACTCTAGGAGTGAAAATGTGAGCATTTAGAGAACTTAAATAACTTGTGTACTGTCATGCAACATTTAAGCAGAAAAGTGGGTTTCATATTGAGGTCTGTTTACTTTGAGATTTACACCCAAATTTGGAGTTGCGTGGCCCTGGGTTTGACTCTTGGCTCAGCCTCTTCTCACCTATGTGGCGAATTGCTTGTTCATCCTGTAAATGTTCAAGGCTTACTCTGTCAGGTGCCTGGCTAGCACTATGGCAGTAGGCATCCTCAGAGAGCTCTCTGTCCAAGAAAGGACTCAAATAAAAAAGCAAGAATCACACTCTGGGTGTCAGTAGTGCTCTGTAAGCCAGCTAAAGGGCGTATGGGAGCCCTCCCAAGACATGTTTTCTAGAAACCTTGGCAGTTACTTAGGTAGTGGGGCTATATCTATTGAAGAATGAAGCAGACATTTGACATCTGATTCAACATTGTGTGAATGTGTGTTATGGGCAAATTATATTAATTTCTCTGTGCTTCAGTGTCTCTATATCTAAAATGGAGGTATTAGTAATATCTTATAGGATAATTTCCAGACTAAATAAGTTAATATAAAGGACTCAAGTATGCTTGGGACACATTAAGGGCTCAATAAACGGAGCTTGCTACACTGTTGGCACTGCTCATATAAAGGACATCATATCTCGAGGGGGTCCTAGGAAGTCTTTTAGGGAACTCTGTTGACCACATCACTCTGCTTTTCACTTTTCTTTTAAAAGATGATAGGAAGAATAAGTGATAGAGTATCAAATTAAAAGAAAGATGTACAATTCATTATCTTGAACATCAGTCTAAGTTATAGGGGTATTACCTTTTAAAACTGGTTTTGTTCGGGGCTGGAGAGATGGCCTAGTGGTTAAGAGCACTGACTGCTCTTGCAGAGGACCCGGGTTTGATCCCCAGCACCCACATGGGGGCTGAGAATCATTTTTAACTCCAGTTCCAGGGGAATCCAATACCCTCTTCTGACCTCTGTGGCATTGCACGACTTGGGTGGACAGACCTGCATACAGGCAATACATTCATACACATAAAAAATTAAAAAACAAACAAACAAACTGATTTTGTTCATATAATTTCTTTACAAGTTCACTTAAAAAGTAGGCCAGGCATGGTGGTGCATGCCTTTAATCCCAGCTCTTGGGAGGCAGAGGCAGGTGGATCTCTGTGAGTTCAAGGCCAGCCTGGTCTACAGAGAGTTCCAGGACAGCGGGGGCTACAGGGAGACCCTATCTCAAAAAAAAAAAAAAGTAGTAAGAAATATATTTGTATATGAAACTAAGGGTTTTCACCCCATCCTCTGCCTCTGCAATAATAAAACATCTTTCAACAATAATGTATAAGGCAGAGGACAACAGAGGATAGGCCTTTTGAGACAGGGTCTCCCTGTAGCCCCAGCTGGCCTGGAACTCACTATGTAGAGCAGGCTGGCCTTGATGTCACAGAGATCCACCTCCCCTCTGCCTCCCGAGTGCTGGGGTTAAAAGTGTGCACCACCATGCCCAGCCTAGGCCTGTTTTCTTGGAAACATTGGGATAAGGGATCATGGGATAATCTTTAGAAACTTAAATTTTTTATTCAATTCAGTAAAGATATTTCCCAAGATAAATCATGAAAAATTGGAGGGGAAGAAAAATCAGATTTGTTTCCCAAATCTAAATCAAGAAATATTTATAAAGTACTACAAATATGTAAGCAAAGAATTAAAATATAGCACAACTAAGTAATTTGTTTGGTTTTGAATCATCATAGAAATGTATAAAAGGTAAGCCCAAGGAAAATTTATATTCCAGACTGATGTAAATGGTAAGTGTATCTTTAGAAAGTATAACCTGTAGAGTCCAGCTTCATCCACAGAAAAACTGATTCATTAATTTGAGAATGAGGCTGGATTGGTAATGAATTTCTTTAAGGTGCCAGAGCTGAAGCACAGGGTCTGGCGGGGAAGCCCTACCACTGGGCCACTCAGAGCTGAAGCACGGGGTCTGGCGGGGAAGCCCTACCACTGGGCCACTCTCAGAGCTGAAGCACGGGGTCTGGCGGGGAAGCCCTACCACTGGGCCACTCAGAGCTGAAGCACGGGGTCTGGCGGGGAAGCCCTACCACTGGGCCACTCAGAGCTGAAGCACGGGGTCTGGCGGGCAAGCCGTACCACTGGGCCTCTCAGGTTCTCCATTGTTAGCAGGACTGCAGCTGATTTCCCTATGTAGACTCTACATTGAGAAAACAGCTATGATTTTTTTTTTCAGAACTATGAAAGATGCCCAAACACAGGTCCATATTACCAACAACATGTAGATGTAGGAACCCTAATTAATTTTGTTCTTCCATATGTATCCTAGAATATATTTTGTTATAAATTAATAAACTAAGTCCATGGTCTCCCAAATCAACTCATCAGACAACATTCTTTAGATTATTTTGTCATCATTTATTAAGAGCCTATTGAGGGGCTGGAGAGATGGCTTAGTGGTTAAGAGCACTGGCTACTTTTTGTTGTTGTTGGTGGTGGTCTTTTTGACACAGGGTCCTGTAGCCCCAGTTGGCCTGGAACTCACTCTGTAGAACACTCAGTTCAAGGCTGGCCTTGAACTCACATGTCTGTATGGGGATAGGATTCAGAGCAAAGTATAGGTTCTGTGAAACAGAGAAGGAGACAAGGAGTGAGGGGATGTTGAGGAGGCAAGCAACAGAAGCATTGTTCAAGCTGAGAAAAATAACTTGTCCAGGTACTGATAAGTGGCAAGGTCAATTCAAATCAGAATTTTTTACTTTACTTCCAATATTCTACCAGAATTTAGTTGTCCATTTTTTTTCTGGTCTTTTTGAGACAGGGTCTCCCTGAAGCCCCTGGAACTCACTATTTAGACCAGGCTGGCCTCAATCTCACAGGGATCTGCCTGCCTCTGCCTCCCAAGTGATGGGATTAAAGGCCTGGGCCACCACACCTGGCTTTAGTTGTTGATTTTTAATTCATCCTTGAATGGAGTATCTTGGGTGTTGGTATCAGACTGTCATGGGCTCAGATGTTTATTCTGGACTTACTGGCTGTGTTAAGTCATTTGAGCCTTTTTGAATTTCATGTACTTCCTCTTTATTTTTTTTTAATTTAATTTAATTTTATTTATTTACGTGTATGAATGTACTGTTTGCGTGTAGGTCTGCGCACCCGTGTCGTGCAATGCCGCGGAGGTCAGAAGAGGGTCTCGGATTCCCCTGGAACTGGAGTTCTCCTGGAATTGGAGTTACGGACGGTTCTTAAACGCCATGTGGGTGCTGGGGACCGAACCCAGGTCCTCTGCAAGAGCGGTCAGCGCTCTTAACTGCTAGGCCATCTCTCCAGCCCCTGTACTTCATCTTTAAAAGAGGATATAGTTTATTCCTTAGTAGGATTTGGGATTAAAAACTAGTGACTAGGGCTGGGCTAGGATTTGGGATTAAAAACTATTGACTAGGAGGCAGAGGCAGGTGGATCTCTGTGAGTTCAAAGCCAGCCTGGTCTACAGAGTGAACTCCAGGACAGCTGGGACTAAAGGGAGACTGTGTCTCAAAAACAAACAAACAAACAAACAAACAAACAAAAACTAGTGACTAAATAAAATATGTAAAGTGGGGATAGAGCGATGCGGCAGTAGAGAAGGTGTACTGCTCTTGCAGAGCACCTGAATTTGGTTCCCAGTACCCACATTAGGCAACTCCCAGCTGCCTGTAACTCCATCTCCAAAGCATTCAATCCATCTTGCCTCCATGGGAACCCACACTCAAGTACACACGTACACACGTACACACACACACACACACACACACAAATGAAAAATAAAATAACTAGCATGGAAGGATTCTAGATTTGATCGAGAAATGATGTGTGACCTATGGAAAAAGTTTAATAATGGCAATAATAAAAATGGCAAAAAAAATCATCTTAACAGCAAAATAAAACCCTTCAAGATTAAAACAAAATAAAAGCTAAACAGTAAGATGAAATATGTAAAGCAACAAGAACCCTTGTAAATGTTAGTTTCCTCTCACTATTTCACCTTCCTTTCTGAAAAATATTAAGTAATTCATGGTCCAAGAAATAAAACATAAATTATCACTATAAAATTAACTTACCTTCTAAAGTTATTTCTGTTTTATAGAACCGATGCTATTATATTAGCATAATTAGGATCTATCATGTCCATAAACTATTCAGGTATAGTAACAACTGTCTATACATTATAAATTATGTGAAGATTGACAGAAAATACTATTTTAAGTGGTTTATTTTATGTGTTGGTTGCAGAAAAAGTTTAATATTAGGTACAAAGAAAACTTACAGATTGTTTTAGTTATGTGACTATGACCAGAAGAAGCTGACATTTGTGAAAATGGTAAGGTGTTTATATATATATTTCTATTTGTTTTTAGGATAAGTCTATTAGTACAAGTTTACCTGTCTTAGATTTAATAGATGCCATCGCACCAAATGCAGTTCGTCAAGAAATGATCAAGAGAGAAAACTTTTCTGATGAGGACAAACTAAACAATGCTAAGTAAGTTTTGATGGTTTGTATCAGAATATAACTATCATGTAAGTCTTACAGGGAAGTTTCATCTTTTAATGTATAACTTATATGGGGAATGTGATTTAAAAATCCCACTTTAACCATTTTGTAGAGTTAATATCTTCTAAATATGTCATTCATTTGTTAAAATATATTCACTGAAAATGTAGCAGAGAACAAATACCAAGGTATTTTTCTTGTCTTTTCAAGATATGCCATTTCAGTTGCTCGGAAGATTGGTGCACGGATATATGCATTACCTGATGACCTCGTAGAAGTAAAACCAAAGATGGTTATGACAGTGTTTGCATGCTTAATGGGAAGAGGACTGAACAGAATAAAATAATGAAACATTTAGTATGACCTGCCACATGAAGTACATTGAATGCCTCACAGTTTACAGAATTTTGAAATTCTGGATCAGAGTATTTGTCTGCTCAAAGTAGTTCTGTATTCATTAATGAATTCAATATCCTGTTCATACTAGTTAGAATTTGTCAACTTTTTGGATAACACAATTACTTTACCAATCAATATCAATACTAGGATATCTTAGCAAGCTGACATTTCATAAGTAAATTATTTTTATTTCCTAAAGGTCTTACCAAAATAAGACTAATCATTCTTTTTCATGATCCAAAAAAAGATTCCTATCAGGTTTTTTCAGGTACTGCTGTGCAATGTTTGAATTTTTTGATGTGTTATTTAATTTTGATCACAAATGTATGCAAAGACACAATCCAACTTAAACCTTTATTTTTCTCCCCCTCCAAATATGTAAAGTGAGCTAAAACTATAACCTTTCTGTAAATTTCTATATTGCATAAAAGTGTAAATGGATAAGTACAGTTCATTAATATTAAACTTTTATTTATTTATTTTTTTTGGTCTTTTCGAGACAGGGTCTCCATGTAGCCCCTGCTGTCCTGGAACTCACTCTGTAGACCAGGCTGGCCTTGAACTCACAAAGATCCGCCTGCCTCTGCCTCCCAACTGCTAGGATTAAAGGAGTGCGAAACCATGCCCAGCTAATATTAAACTTTTTAATATGAGAACTAATTCTTGAATAAACTCCAAGGTTCACTCTCTTGTATAAGCAGTAGAAGCTTTTTTACTTAAAGCTTGACTGTTACTGCATTGCTACTTTACCTGGCATAATTTGATAATACAGCTTTATATCTAACAGGTGGCATAACGTAATTTGATAAGATGTTATTAGAGAAATATTTCTCTCCATCACCTGAATTACCCAAGTTTTCTTAAATGGTGTATGTATTAACTGGTCAATCAGTCAGCCATTATGTATTTATTTTGTCCCTGCAATATGCATGACACTTTTTAGTTTTAGATATCTGATACATGCAGATCTCATTTACAAATATTATGAATGTGCATATTGTTCTTTTTCACCTGACTTCTTCCAAATACTTGCAGCCAAACTGAATACAACATTCTCCCTACTGTACTATTGATGGCTTCGCATTACACATAATAGTTTCAATCTATAATGAAACCTGCACAATTCAGAACATACTTACCAAATATTCAATGGAAAGCAATATAAAGCTATTATCTATCATAATTTCATTTTTCTTCATGGTCCTATATGAACCGGCCATGGTTGTTTAAGGCTTTTTTTTACTTGAGAATAGTTAAGGCTTGACACCTCTTTCTCCTGAATTTTTAGCAGTAGAGCAATTCTGCTCCTTGTAACTGCATCTAGAAATCTGCTTTCTTCTGTTTTAGTGCCAGTGAGCAGCACTACTATGCAACAGAAGTGCTGTCACACTATCTCAGTGTACACACGTAGCCTGGATCCTCCCTGGGTCACTGATTAAAGCATGCAGAGTCAGGGTGACCATGTCCTTAGAGTAGAATTTTTTTAAATGAAATGACCAACAGGTGGACTTCTGAAATATATTCTTCTATAAAAGAGATTCTTTCCCTTTTATATTTTGATCATGTGAAGTTGTGAATATGCGTTTGCTCTTCTCTGAGGTTATTTATTAAATCTTGCTTCCTCTTTGATTTTTTTCACTATTGTATTTAACAGGATATCTGATTTACATAAACTTGGCACTTTAAGATGTTCTTTTCTCACACATATTTAATAAAAATGCTGTGTATGTAGAATGTGTATTATTTCATTTAAAGAAAAATATAGAGCCTTCAAAATTAGTCTTTTTAAAAAAAATTTATTTATTTTTTATGCGTATGAATATACCATCTGCATGCAGGTCTGTGCACCCATGTCGTGCAATGCCGTGGAAGTCAGAAGAGGGCGTCGGATGGTTCTAAGCCACCATGTGGGTGCTGGGGATCGAACCCAGGTCCTCTGCAAGAGGAGTCGACGCTCTTAACTGCTAGGCCATCTCTCCAGCCCCCAAAATTAGTCTATTATAAAGAGTGCAACTCCTAGATGAATTTAACAAGAAAACTGTATTTCTTCAGAAGTGTGATTTTTCTTTCAAATGAGAAATGTTAAATGTTTTAAATCATTGTTTGTATGTGTGTGAATGTGTACAATATTGTGTGTATGGGTGAACATGTACCACTGTACATGTGTGAGGTCAAAGGATAGCTTTGTTGACTTTCTATACCTTATGTAGGTTCTGGGGATTGAACTCAGGGCATCAGGCTTGTGTTGTACCTTGTGCCCTTATACCCATTGAACGAACCAACTCTCTGGCCCTCATAAGAAGAATTTTATTTATTAAAGACCAACTGCATGATTATTAAAAATTTAGTTTGGGCTGGGCATGGTGGCACATGCCTTTAATCCTAGCACTTGGGAGGCAGAGGCAGGTGGATCATTGTGAGTTCAAGGCCAGCCTAAAAGACAAAAAAAATTAGTTTGTGTTGAAATAATTTGGATTAATAAATTCATTACCAAAAATATATTGTCTACTATGATCCAAGTACTACATTAGACACTGGAGATTCAGCCAAGAAAAATATAGAGAGTCTCCTGATTTTTGTCCTAGTGGAGTGAGAAAGATGTTAAAGAAATAGCAACAAGGGGCTGGAGAGATAGCTCAGCTGTTAAGAGCACTGGCAGCTCTTGCAGAGGACCCAATTTCAAATGCCAGCACCCACATGGCGACTAACAACCATATGTAACACCAGTTCTAGGGGATCTGATGCCTTCTTCTGACCTCCCTGGGAATTGCAAGACACAGGTGCACCCACCTGCATGCAGGCCATACACTCATCATATAAAGAAAATAAAAATAGGGCATGGTGGCGCACGCCTTTAATCCTAGCACTTGGGAGGCAGAGGCAGGCAGATCTCTGTGAGTTCAAGGCCAGCCTGGTCTACAGAGTGAACTCCAGGCCAGCCAGGACTAAAGGGAGATCCTGTCTCAAAAATACCAACAACAACAATAAAAAGAAAATAAAAATAATATTGAAAAAGAAATAGCAATAAATAAGCAAAAAAGAAATAGTGATAATGCAGGAAAAGGACTGAAGCAGGGGAGTGTGACAGGGACTGACAGGGAGCTGAGGACGAGGTTAATGGGGTGGTTAGGTAAGGTCTCCAAGGAGGCTTTATTTTGGAATGTGTTCAGCCAAGAAAACAAGTGCAGATGAGTCTAGCAGACATTAAGGAAGAGACAGGCAAATGTGGTCCTAGGGTAGTAAAGGGGGAGGGATCTGGAAATAGAAATAGTGGCCGTCTTATGGGACTAGCTTGAAATCTGAAATCTTTTCTCTGACTGGAATTGTGATTGCTCTTTTTTATGATTTGAGTGAGTTCCTTGAGTAACATGCTACTTCTGAATCTTAGATACCATTCATCATATTGATCTCCACATCACATGAAAAATATGCAAGTGATGTTAAAATGTTCTGATTTATGCTGGATAAATAGGGTTACTAGAAAGGCAAAAGAAAAGGATATCTGGATCTGAGATGATCCGGAAACTTGAAGTGCAGTTACAGCACCTGCTTACTTAAAGTAGCTCTGGAACACTTTGGAATGTCTCCTAGGATTACTACTAAGGTGGGTTGGACTTCCCTCAGACCTTAGAATCCACTTCCTTTAGGCATCCTTTGGATAAAGAATCACCTGAACTAAAGAAATTGAAAAGGCTTCGGGTTAAAGCAAGTCAATACCCATACCTACATCTCTGTCTTATGGCTCGGAGTCATCTGCATTTTTAACCTCCAATACTGAAAATTTATATACATCAGTCAGGGTTAGAAACCTGCTATTGACTAGACATTTTGCTGAATTATGAACTATTCATATGCAGAAATAAACATGAGCCTCTGTTTTCACTGGTCTCATGTTGAATGACTTTGTGATTTCACCAAATACATAACTGGCAATTGTATTAAACATTACAGAACAATGGAGAGATCTGTCTGGAGGCAAGAAAAGAACCAGAATGATTCAATAGATTATCGCCTTTGTGTGTGTGTGTTGTGTGTGTGTGTGTGTGTGTGTGTGTGTGTGTGTGTGTGTGTGACAGGGTCTCCCTGTAGCTCCCAGCTGTCCTGGAACTCACTCTGTAGACCAGGCTGGCCTTGAACTCACAAAGATCCGCCTGCCTCTGCCTCCAGAATGCTAGGATTAAAGGCGTGCGCCACCACACCCGGCTATTAGATTATTACCTATTTTGAAGTAAACACGTTTGAAAAGATGGGCAAACTTGTTATCTACTAAGGCTTTTTAGAGAAGTTCTAAAGAGAACTTTGATGAACAAAAATTACATTTAGGAAATTTGGAAATTAAAGTGTGGGTAGAGAAATGAATGGAACACAGTAATGTGAATAAGACAGGAAGTATCCCCTTCAAATGTCCAAATTTACTCTGTAGTAAATTATGTATTGCCCTAAAAACCTAAACCTTAAAAACTCTAGAATTGACTTTAGGAAGCAATAATTTCCCTTTTCCCTTCTTACTCTATAAAGGTGGAAGACAAGAGCAACAGTGTATGTGGTAATCTGCTTGAAAAGTTTCATTAAAAATAATTAAGGAAGTCGCCTTATTATCATCAGTAAGCTGTTGTCTAACAGACCCAGATATTAGGTGTGATGAATGTAACAAACCCACTTGGAAGGACTGTCACGGAAACAAAATGTGTTAAAACACATTTTGCAATTACAGATGACCTTCGAATTACATGCGAATACATATAACTTTGGGAATATAATTAAGAATATAGGGCTAATTTTAGATCACAAATGAACTGTTGGAGAAAAATAGCCTTTAGTAACGTGAGAAACGTAAATTAATACATTCTCAAGTCTGGCGGTACGAGGGGCGGTGTGAGAACGTTTCTGCTTTAGGGAAAGTGCATCCCAATCAAGGGATTTCTACTAATTTCTTCTGAATTCCTCAGAAGCTCGGTGCCATGCCGCTGCGTATTTATTTATAGAGCAGCAGCAGCAGCAGCAGCAGCAGCAGCAGCAGCAGCAGCAACAAGGCAGTGGGAAAATGACCTCAAACCTGAAATACGGGCGTGGAGAAGCGGGCCTGGGGACACCTCCGGTGCGCGGAGACGCCCTAGGTGTGCGGGTGCGCGCTGACCCCCTCCAGGGAGGCGCTCCCGGCTCCGGAGCCTCGCCCACCGGCCCATCCCCACACACTGGCCCAGGCCCCACCCACTGGCTGAGGTTCCACCCACCAGAGCCCGCCTTCGCCGTAGCCCCGCCTGGTGTCGTCGCCGCGGCGGGGAAGAGGATGACGTGAGGAGCGAGCCGCGAACATCCTTCTCCTCAGGGCGCCCTGGGCCGGCGGTCCCCACAGCCGCGGAGCCGGGCGCGCCCCGAAGCGCGTCGCAGGCTCCTCTCCCTGCGACCTTTCGTCTCCTACCCAGGCCGGGCCGCCCCCCGCGGCCCCCCGCGGCTCCGGGCACGGCCCCGCGCTCGGCTGCCGCCCTGGCGCGCTCCTCTCTGTCGTCCCCGGACGGGCGCGGACCCGCTCGGCCCGGGCGCCGGCGGCTGGGCAGGGGGCGCTGGCCTCGGGGCCGCGCTGGCGCGGCCACCAACCTGGGGCTGTCGGTGGAAGGCGAGTGCTGGCTCCGAGGGGACGCGACGCCCTTCGGGGCCAACGGGCCGCATGCTGAGGCGGCCGCGGGGACGACCCACCCGTTTTCCAGCCCCGGGGCGGGGCTGGGGTCGGGGTCGGGGCCTCGGGGGCCGCCGCCTCCGTCCCCCGGCCTGCCCCCGTCGTGGGCCGCGATGATGGCGGCCCTGTACCCGAGCACGGACCTGTCGGGCGTCTCCTCCTCCTCCCTGCCGTCCTCCCCATCCGCGTCGTCGTCGCCCCACGAAGTGATGGCGCTGAAGGATGTGCGGGAGGTGAAGGAGGAGAGCTCGCTGAACGAGAAGCTGTTCTTGCTGGCGTGCGACAAGGGTGAGAGCTAGGCCCTTTCTCCGCGCCCGGCGCCCCGGCCTCCGCCGGTCCCCGAGCCGGCGTCGGTCCCCGGGCCCGGCGGCCCGCGCGCCTGCTGCCCGGTTCCACCCCACTGCGCACCCGCCACCCGCCACGTCTAGTTCCTCAGGAGTGCTGGGGAGAATCCTAGACTGGGTGTACACCTTCTGATAACAAATCCCACGGCTTTCTGTCAAAAAAACCCTCCGATGTAGCGTCAGCCGTCCTGGCCAATTCCAGTGTAATTAGGTGTCCTGAGTAGAGAGAACATGAAATAAGGACAGTACTGTTGAAATTCTGCCTCAGTTGCCAAAACTTTCCCCAAACTTATGGAACACCGCTTAGAGTGTTGGTATTTTTTTCATTATTATTATTAGAAAAGTTTATTGCATCAGATTTGGTTGACAGGTAAAGGCAGGGAAAATAATTATGGGGCAGAATTATGTGAGATATATCCCCTGTACTTTACTTTTTTAAAAAGGAAATCTAGAATTTGATCACTTTATGGCACATTAAAAGGTCATCCCCTAAGCGTGCTTTCGAATGATGCATGATAATAAAAGGAATAGCAGCTTGATTGCTCGGACACTGCTTTTATCTCCCACATGAAAAGAAATACTGCAAATTTACCATTTCTGACTTGAGCAGTTTGTTGTACAGTGACCATGCTCATTTCAGAAAACTTTGTTAAAGCCAAGCAGACTTCCAGAACCTGATCCAAACAACAGTTTACAGTATGGAAAGACTAATTACAGAAGGGTTTTTTGTTTAACCTTTTACCGCTTTTGAAATAGGATTCTATTTTTTTACACAACTACACTTGATCTTAGCCAAAAAGCTAAGAAGCAATTACTTATGTAACGTTTTAACACATTAGGGAAAAAACAAAATCTTCCTGTGGTCTGTTGCCAAGCCACTTTTATATTTTCATGCAGTTAAGATTAAGTAATATTGGGCTGGAGAGATGGCTCAGTGGTTAAGAGCGCTGACTGCTCTTGCAGAAGACCTGGGTTTGTTTCCCAGCACCCACATGGCAACTAATAATCGTCGTTAACCAGGGTGTGGTGGTGCACACCTTTAATCCTAGCACTCGGGAGGCAGAGGCAGGCAGATCTCTGTGAGTTCAAGGCCAGCCTGGTCTACAGAGTGAGTTCCAGGCCAGCTGGGGCTATAGGGAAACCCTGTCTCAAAAAAAAAAAAAAAAATTAAGTAATATTACGAAAGCATTTCTTAAAATCTGTCTACCATAGAATCTTTTGAGTAATCTTGGAAATACAAAGAAATACAAATTACATGTCTATAGTATTGGAAAAATTATGGTCTGCAGATTATATAAATCAATATCGTGTAAGCGACTTACCTGAGTTGTTTCCCTCAAAAATTCTCTGGAAAGAGAAGGGAGAAGATCTCGTACTACAGTGGCCAAGTAATTGGTCTAGTTGATTGTGATTATTTAAAAGTAAACAGAATGAAAAGGGAATTTGATACTCCTGTCAAAATGAGGACAGAAGTGTCTGCTGGAATACGATTGGCATAGGTGTTTGTATGGTGTGTATGCCTAGGATTGTTGCATGAGACATCGCAAAAGGAGTTTTAGTTAATGACAATTTTATAACCTATCCATAATACCTGCTGAAACAGCTTGATATTTGTTAGTTTTTCATTTTTAAAAATTTTTTAAATTTATTTTATTTTATTTTATTTATTTATTTATGTGTATGAATGTATTGTCTGCATGAAGGTTTGTGCACCCGTGTCGTGCAATGCCGTGGAGGTCAGAACAGGGTCTCGGATTCCCCTGGAACTGGAGTTCTCCTGGAATTGGAGTTACAGACGATTCTCAGCCGCCATGTAGGTGCTGGGGATTGAACCCTGGTCCTCTGTAAGAGCAGTCGGCGCTCTTAACTGCTAGGCCATCTCTCCAGCCCCTAGTTTTTCATTTTGTAACATAAATAAGATCCTTGGAGAGATTTGGGTGTGGAGTAGAAATTATATTTGTATGCATTATTGAAGAAACTGGCATATTTCTTTTCCATGGTTTTGGTATGTATGTAAAAAATAAGTTGAAGTCAGAGGAGCATATACTTTTATGTGTTTGTAGTCACTAATATTGTTAAGCCTTTTAAATGCTGCCCAAATCAAATTTTAAAGTGAAAATTTTCATGAAGTAGCTATAACTCTCATTCTTACACGGAAATCTCTGTCAGACCCAGTGGCAAACATTTACTAAAATAACTCTGGGGTGGAGTGCTTAATTTTTTTTTTTTTTTGTCTTTTCGAGACAGGGTTCTCCCTATAGCCCCAGCTGTCCTGGAGCTTACCAAGTAGACCAGGTTGGCCTTGAACTCACCTGCCTCTGCCTCCCAAGTGCTGGGATTAAAGGTGTGTGCCACCACTCCTGGCCCTTCAGCTAATTTTTTTGGTAGACCATTTCATTTAAGCCTCACAGAATATATATATAAATATATTTATATAAATATATATTTTCTACCACTCAGTGGTAGAATACTTGCCTAGCATGCACAAGGCACTTGGTTCAGTCACTAATACTGAAAACCTTAAAAAAACAAAAATCTGGGGCTAGAGAAATGGCTCAGCTGGTAAGAGCATGGGCTACTCTGTCAGAGGACCTGGGTTTGGTTCCCAACATGGTGGCTAGCGCCTCCATAACTCCAGTTCCAGGGGAATCTTATGCCCTCTTTTTGCTTCCCTGGGCAATATACAACTTTGTACAACAATTTTCTCATTTAAAGTAACTGTTGTGTAGATGATCTCTTTTAGAACATTTTGTGACAGTAAACCCTTTGATTTGATGCCAGTCCTGAGTTCTTACTAAGCATGTATGAGGGTGTTTGTTAGTCCCTACCAGTGCTCCATGGGGCTGTTTCCAGGAAACTGATATTTTAGTTAGCAGACCCTTTTGATATTTCTCCATGAGGTCAGGGAAAGGAGAAGGCAGAATTTCACTTTTATGCCTGGGGTCATCCCTAGTCTGTGTTCTGTCACATTTATGGTATGGTTGCTACCTTAATAAGGAAGGATGCTTTGGTTAAGTTCCTGCATAAACTTTGTGTACCTTGAGGCTAAGGATGTTTCAAAATGTGCAACCTTGCCTGGAGAATATACACCACAGTTATATTAACACCTTACTTAATGTATTTAATAGTTCTCTTTATTTTAGCTATTTGAGAAGAGATTTTGAAGGGTGTGAAGTTAGAGAAGAGTGATTTGGGGTATTAAAAGTGCAGAGTACTGAGTATTGCTGAGAAGTTTCATGTTGCTAGGTAGCACTTAATATAAAGATCTTCACTGTGAAGAAAAAAATAATTTGTAGGAATGAGAGATGAGGGTACAATAGGCATTGAGGGTACTATGGGCATGGTCCTATAAACAGTTCACAAATTGTCAGTGGTTATAGAACTTAAGTATTTAGTACAGGGGAACTTTGTAAGTCACCAGTTTTAGAATGTACTCGTTGAGAAATGTTGCCGTAGACAGTGGTTCATAGTTACCTTAGTGAAAGAGCAGCTGCTTGGCAGTGTAGCGGTCTCACAAGCGCGTTTCTTTATATTATTTTTAATTTGCTGCTCTTTTCTGTGTTATCAGAATACACTCCCTGAAATTCTTCATTGTGTTAAGACATTGGAAGAAAATTTTATCAGTAAATTTTAGACTGTATCCCTATCCTTTAGAAAGCTTTCTGTAATAACTAAGGATAAAGATGTTTTCTTGTGCTGTGATGAGGGGCAGTAAGGATTTAAAAAAAAAATACGTTTGTGTGTAATAGATCTATCTGAGCAAATTCGAGATTTAACTTCAGTGGCTCATATGTGATTTGGAAGACAGCATTCCTTGTACAGAGCAATTGCTTCTCCAGAAGCTAAAAAAAAGGCATCCAAGTCAAACCCCAGTATTGGTATTTTGCTGGGCTTGGAAGATGGTAAGATTAAATTTGAATGTACAGGCATTGTTCTAATCTAAGTTTAATTTCTCTTCTTGCTGCGAGTACTAGAAATGTCTTGTTGAATGCTGAGTCCATCACATTTAATGATGTGTAAGATCTAGGGGGGCTGGAGAGATGGCCTAGCAGTTAAGAGTGCCGACCGCTCTTACAGAGGAGCCAGGTTCGATCCCCAGCACCCACATGGCGGCCAAGAACCGTCTGAAACTCCAATTCCAGGAGAACTCCAGTTCCAGGGGAATCTGATACCCTCTTCTGACCTCTGCGGCATTGCACGACATAGGTGCACAGACTTGCATGCAGATAGTACATTCATACACATACATAAATAAATAAAATTAATTAAAAAAAAAGATCTAGGGAGTAGTAATTTAATAAAGGTGTAGGAAACTCAGAGGTTATCATTAAGAGTTGTAAGCTGGGTGTGGTGGCACACGCCTTTAATCCTAGCACTTGGGAGGCAGAGACAGGTGGATTTCTGTGAGTTCAAGCCCAGCCTGGTCTACAGAGCGAGTTCCAGGACAGCTGGGGCTACAGGGAGACCCTGTTCTGAAAAGACCAGAAAAAAAAAAAAGAGTTGTAAGTGATAACTTTAAAGACCCAAAATCATTGATTAGGACTAAAAAAAAATTCCAGTACCATATCAGGTTATTTATAAGTTCTAATAGAAATTGTGTTCCAAAGCTTTTTTCCTTTTAATAAAGTCTGTTTTAATTTAATTTATTTATTTATTTATTTTAGTCATCTTTTTGTTTGTTTGTTTTGAGACAGCTGAGACAGTGTCTCCCTTTAGTTCCAGCTGGTCTGGAGCTTACTATGTAGATCAAGCTGGCCTAGAGCTCACTATGTAGACCAGGCTGGCCTTGAACTCACAGAGATCCACTTGCCTCTGCCTTCTGAGTGCTGGGATTGAAGGCCTGCACCACCATGCCTGGCATGTCTGTTTTAATTATAATAGGGAGAACTTAAAATAGAATTTTTTTTTATGTGTATAAGTATACTGTCTGTATGTAGATTGGTGCACCTGTGTCTTGCAATGCAGTGGAGGTCAGAAGAGGGCCTCGGATTCCCCTGGAACTGGAGTTAAAGATGGTTCTGAGCTGCCATGTGGGTGCTGGGAATTGAACCCGGGTCCTTTGCAAGAGCAGTCGGTGCTCTTAACCACTGAGCCATCTCTCCAGCCCCAAAATAGAATATTATAATGTAACTATGCTTAAAATTTGTTGTAGAAACTTAGTTTGAAGATATTTACAAAGTTTTGACATAAAAATATCCCATACTTAACAACTAACTTTCAAGTTTGGTTGTTATAAAGTTAAAACTGTTCAACTTTTAAAAAATATATAGTTCAGGTTGGTTGGTCTGGAATTCACTGTGTAAGTAGCTTGGCCTTAAGCTCTCAGAAGTCTTCCTGCATTGGCCTCCTGAATGCCAGAACTACAGGTGTGAGCCACTACACCCAGTAAAGCTGATCATATGCCAGAAAATCAAATGGACCACAGAGAGGAGGTAGGGAGTCATCTTAACTAATATTGTAACATTTCTCCTCTGGATAGCTCAAGGGTTAATCATAATTGTGCAGAATACATTGTTTTTGGCAAGGATCCATGGGATTATCTTTGTATTTTATGTATTATTTCATTTGCTGTTTCAGTTCCTAAAGGGCTTTGTAGACCACAGTAAAAATCTTGCCCTTTAAGGGTGATAGGAAATTATGAAGGTTGTAAGATTGTTATGTTCTGAGTTCTACAAAGACTACTTTGGCTACAGGGTAGAGAATAGATTGAAGAGGTGGGGCTAGAACAGGATGAGCAAACTGGCCCATCAGCCGAATCCAGGGTTTCTGTAAGGCCTCAGAGCTAAGACTGGTTTTTACATTTTACATTTCAAATACTTATATTTTTATATTTTAATGAGTATTTTATAATATGAAAATTCTATGAAATTCAAATTTCAGTGGTTTAGAAACAAAGTTTCCTGGAACACATCCACATCCATTTGTTTACATATGGTCTATGGCTGCTTTTTTGCACAAAGACCTAAATTTATATGACTGAGGTGTCATGGTTTCACAAAACCAAGCATATCTGGCCCTCCTTCAGAACAATTGTGTTGACCCCTGTGTTAAAGTATAAAGCATTGTATGAGTGTTATTCAGAAAAGACTCCAAGCTTAGTTTGTATTGAGGCAGCTAGTTTTGAGGGAGGATAAAGGAACAAGGAAGAAATCAAATAGGGGTTTGGTGGAGCCAGGGACATGAAAAAAAACGAGAGAAACTTTTTACAAAAAGTAGGTTTGTATGTACATGAAACCACTATGAATTTGGTCTCTGGTGCTAGTGGGCATTAGCCAGGAAGGGACCTGTCCTCACTTGTTGGTTGGAGCTGCAGTGGAGAGGTGCCGGCTTGACTTTTCCCAGGCATGCATTTGAAGAGGACCATCCTAGTGATGCAACTTAGAGCTAAGTAGAGATTATGCCAATGTTTTATGAAAGTCTTTGTGGGTAAGATTGAATCCTAGTGGGGAAAAATAGGCCATAGGCCTTTGCCTTGCATTTGGTCAAAGAGAAAATCTTCTTCAGTAGGTTTAAGTTGAGAGGCTGTTCTGTTGTCCAAAGAAAGATACTAGTGGTTTGAATTGGGTTAGCAGTACTCATAGCCACAAATGGAGATATTTTGGAGAGGAACCTGAGATGATGGTGCACTGCATTGGCATGCCACCTGTGCAACAGATGGACAAGGTTTCTTTTACCTTCATTGAGAAAGACAGCCAGCAGCTGGGGAGGTGGCTCAGCATGTGAAGTGCCCATGAGACAGGCTTGGATCTCCAGCTTCCTCTAAACGGCAGCATTGGTGCAAGTCTGTAGTCCTGGGATGGGGAAGGCAGGCAAGCAGGCCCTGACATCAGTCTAGCAATTGGTTGGTGAACTCTAAGTTAAGGGATGGGGGTGGGAGGTGGGGGTGTATGGGGGGGGGAGAGAAAGGAAGATACCAAATATCAATCTCTGGCCTCCACACAGTACACCCCATGCACAGGAGCGTATATGTGTATATGTGTGTATACACACACACACACACACACACACACACACACACACACACACACTAAATTAAACCATATAGTAAAAAAGAGAAAAGATGACTGGGTGTGGTGGAGCATGCCTTTAATGCCAGCGCTCAGGAAGCAGAGGCAGGCAGATCCCTGTGAGTTCAAGGCCAGCCTGTCTACATAGTGAGTTCCAGGACAGCTGGGGCTATAGGGAGATCCTGTCTCAAAAAGATGAGAGAGGGAGACAGAGACACAGGGGAGTGGGGGTGGGGAAGATGAATGTAACTCTTGAAAGGATTTTCCCTATAAAATGAAAATATCTAACATACACAGGCATTTTGAATTGCAATCCTTGCTGTCTAAGTAGTGTCTTGTTATCTAAGTTTCCTAACTACTTTTCACATATGCATTCATTCTGAAAGTTAAAGGCTATTCTCGTCTTTATAGTACATCATTGTAAATTACTTGGAGATACAAACTTTAGTAATAAAGTGATATTTAAAGAGGTAATGGCTGAAAATTGCACAGTTAGCAAAGGATCAAAGACCTCAGCCTTATGAGTCCCAAGAAGGATAAATAAAAATAATGTAGACATACAATGATAACAAAGATGACTTTTGGGGGTAGTATTTTCTATGATATTTAATACATCCATCTGAAATATGATTTTAAATGTTATTTTCCAGTATAGTGATACCTTTTTACTAGACATTTTGTTGGTACCACTCAAGACTACAACATCACTTTGTGATGTGTCTGTCTGCTGTTTTCACCATGGAATTTTAGTTAACTATTAATAAGAATTTTAGAAAATGTTAATTAAAGGTGGGCATGGTGGCACAAACCTTTAATCAGGGTACAGAGGCAGATAGATCTCTGTGAGATCAAGGCAAGCCTGGTCTATATAGTGAGTTGTAGGCCAGGGGTTACAGGGAAACCCTGTTTGAAAATCCCCCAAACCAAACAAACCCCACAAAAACCTAAATGTTAATTAGTAGTGCTATTGGGAACTTATTCTGTGACTAGTTTGATTCTTGAGAGAATTAAGGAATTGTGTTTTTTTGTTGTTGTTGTTTTGTTTTTTGTCTTTTTGAGACAGGGTCTCCCTGTAGCCCCAGCTGTCCTGGAACTCAACTCTGTAGACCAGGCTGGCCTTGAACTCACAAAGATCCACCTGCCTCTGCCTCCCAAGTGCTAGGATTAAAGGCGTGCGCCACCACGCCCGGCAGGAATTGTGTTTTTAAGAAAACCATTCAGCTTTTTTTTTTTTTTTGTATGCGTATGAATGTACTGTCTGCATGTAGGTTTGTGCACCTGTGTCGTGCAATGCACGGAGATCAGAAGAGGGCGTTGGATTCCCCTGGAACTGGAGTTCTCCTGGAACTGGAGTTACAGATGGTTCTCAGCTGCCATGTGGGTGCTGGGGCTCGAACCCGGGTCCTCTGCAAGAGCAGTCGGTGCTCTTAACCACTAGGCCATCTCTCCAGCCCAGCTTTTTAAAAAATGTATAGAGACTGTGAGATTATAGATTAAAAATGATAGCAAGTTTGAAATTTTAATAAAGAAAATCTGTTACCTTATTTACAATATAATTTTTTCTTATTCTTTTAGTTCAATTTAGTATTTTCTTTCTCTGTACTATGAAATTACTGCTTTTTTTTTCTACTTGTTTCCACTCTGTTCTCATCTAAGATATAACTGTATTTGTAAATCATTTAAAAATTTTTTCATTTTATGTTTTAATAGTAAACAAACAGAATTTTTCTTTCTTCTCTAATTAGCATTTGCTTTTAGATTTTTGTTTCTCTTTTTCTTCCACAGTCTCATTAGCAGGCAAATATATTGGGCCTTTGATGCCAGTAGTTCCCATTTTTCCCCCGCATCGGATGACTGTTTTGCTGTGGGTTGCAGCCAGGCAGAAGACAGTGCCTGCTCCCCACAGACCAAGCACTAACTTCAGCCCTGACTTGGAGTTTTCTGAGCTGGATATTCCCTGGTTATTTACACCCTTCATTAATAAGGTGGGGTGTGTGGGGGGGGGTAGGGAGGGGTGAAGAGAGTTTTTAGGTACCCTTCCTTTCTATACAAAACGCCAAGCATATACATGTTCGTGCTGCTTTTCAAAGTGTGCTTTCCTCTCTAAAACCGTAATAATCTCTACTGGTTAAAAAGTTTCCTTTTTAACCAGTATGATCTATGAGTAGATGTGTGTTTGTATGTCTGAGATATAAACTAATTCCTTTAAGTTTCCTTTTATTTTTCTATAATAGCTGCCAGTCTGCATTGGGAACATCTTTTATTGAATTGCTTTATTTATCTAAGTTTCTCTCCTTATATCACCAGGTTATGAATTTTAAACTAGTAATTTTTTATTTCTTGCTGCACATTTATTTTTTCTATTTGTGTTTTCTATTTACTGTTCATATGTGTAGTATTTTATCAAAATATGCTTTTTCCAGAAAATGGTCACAGTTTTTATGCACTTTTCCTTGTGCAAAGCAAAAAGTTTAGTTTTTCAATCTTTTAAATCAGAAGGTAAATTTTCTTTACAGTCATTCTTATTTACTGTCATATATTAAATTATGTTTGTATATTGTTATTTAGGTGACTATTATATGGTTAAAAAGATTTTGGCGGAGAACAGTTCAGGTGACTTGAACATTAATTGCGTAGATGTGCTTGGGAGGAATGCTGTTACCATAGCTATTGAAAACGAAAACTTGGATATACTACAGCTTCTTTTGGACTACGGCTGTCAGGTACAAGGCCAGATGATTTTATCTAGTAACTTCTAAGAAATGTCAGCCATGCCATGTTTTCATCTTTCCTTCTAGTTTACTTTCTTTTTCTTTATGTTGTTTTCTCTTTCTTTTTTTGTCTTTTTTCTCTTACCTTCTCTTTGGTTTTGAGCCACCAAAACCTTTATAAAACCAACCAAAACAAATCATTTTAGGATGTGGTATTTAAAATTGATTTATATTATTTTCCTGTCACTTTTCCCTATATCAATGATGGAAGTAAATTATAATAAATTATGAAAGATGAGGTAATTTTCCCTACCTATAGTAGTACCATGTGTAGCATCTACCTATAAAGTACAAGTGTTCTAGAAGTGTAAAGGCAGGATTTTCTGTGACCCATGTTATTTATAGGCATATGAACAGAATGTTCTGCACAAAGAAATTCATTTTTCTTTTCTCCTAAATTTTATTAAATTTTTCCTTGAAATTTTTTTCTCAAGATGAGTGATTTAAAACTGGGAAAGATAGACATTTCTATTTATCCCTGTATCAGTTCAGGTAGAAAAGCAGACCTGGATACAATAAATCTTGAAGTTATCATTTAATAATAGCATCATTTCCTTTCCCTCTTTTGGTTCACTCATGATGAGAGACAACACATGAATTCTGGCCCTTTGTTGTAGCTGTTAGTGATGTATAGATTTTAGAGTGACAGCAGGTAGCACTCAGCAGAATTTTTGAGTATCATAGGTAGTTTTATGTGTACATTACTGTTATTTAAATTACTATATATTCTCTCTATATGAATATATATATATATATATATATATATATATATGTGTAGAAAGGAAATTGTATACCCAGCAACTTTAGCTAGAATCCAACATAACCAAGAACAAGAACCAGGTGAAAAGTGCTTCTGAGCAGCCAAAGTAACTGCAACGAAATTTCCACAGTAATCTCAGTTGTAGGAGCACTTCTAGAACCCTCCTTCAAAGTCTATTTTTTTCTTGTTTTAAAATGATTTCATTTTAACAAATGTAAGTTTTCTAATCTGAAGAGACTCAAGAAAGGCGATAAAAAGGGGCATTAGATCTATAGCTGAGCAAACTGAAAGCTGGTACCCGTACATTGTTTAATAAAGAGGTCACTAGCATTATATGTCTATAGCCAAGCTTTATTTTTAACAGTGGTTTAGAATCAGTAAAGAAAAGTTAAATTATATTCACTACCTGATGCCTTTGAAGGCATACATATACATATGTATGTATATTTATATATCTTATAGAAGCATACTTCCATCAAAAGTACTTAAATTTTAAAGTTAAACACTTAAAGGCATAAGCTTCAGTTAGAAGTAAGGTTAAAAGGAAATTCAGTCCTTGATGATTCTGGCTAAAAGAGATGCTATAGTATAATGACTTTGTGCTTTTACATACTTGGTTGTATGTACATAATAATTCTGTAGTGTACATGGTTCTTTCATATTCTTGATCACATTTGAACATCACAATCAGCCTTATAGATGATGTATTTTATAGATCAGAAAACTGAGGCTCATAGACTTTAATGAATTGCCCTGAATTCCAACATTAGTAAAGGTTTGAATTTATCTTTCTGGCTGCAAACCCCATGCCTTTTCCAGTTCACTGTTCTCTCCAGATTACCTATGTCTCATTCTGTCAGTCAAAAAACCTTTAGTTGGGTGTGATTGTGGATACGAATAAGGAAAATTCAGGTTCTTCACTGCGTATCTTAAAATGAATTAGGCAACTAAAGCATGCGTGAATAAAACATGAACTAAATACAAATCTGTATTTGTTGAGTGCTGAGTGGTACTAATGCTTGATGCTTGTATATTGCTTTGCAGTTAAATTTTTTCTTGTATTTTATCTTGAGTTATGTCAATAGTTTTCAACCAGATGACTTTGCCTCTGCCAAAGGGTATTTGGCAGTATGTGGAGACATTTTCAGTTTCATAGTTGGTGGGCAGGTTACTACTGATATCTGGTGGGTAGAGGCTCTGGATATTACCGAGCAGCCTGTGGTACACATGAAAGGTCCAACAACTCCTGGAAAATATGCCTGGCTCACAATGTTAAGAGTCACTATTAGCCAGGCGTGGTGGCGCACGCCTTTAATCCTAGCACTTGGGAAGCAGAGGCAGGCAGATCTTTGTGAGTTCAAGGCCAGCCTGAGAAGCTCTATTTTTTACTTTTTGTGGTTCAACATAAATATTTTAATAGTATTAATAAAAAGAATAAGATCATTGTGGATTGAAGCTATCAAGAGAGCTAGATTTCGGGCTAGAGAGATGGCCTAGTGGTTAAGAGCGCCGACCGCTCTTGCAGAGGACCTGGGTTCGATCCCCAGCGCCCACATGGCGGCCGAGAACCGTCTGGAACTCCAATTCCAGGAGAACTCTAGTTCCAGGGGAATCCAAGACCCTCTTCTGACCTCCGCGGCATTGCATGACACGGGTGCACAGACTTGCATGCAGACAGTACATTCATACACATACAGAAATAAATAAAATTAAAAAAAAAGAGAGCTAGATTTCTGCCTAGCATATCTGTGGCCCTACATTCAGTCCCTAGTAGTGAAGAGGTAGATGAGATATTTTTAAGAATGTATTGGGGCTAGAGAGGTTGAAGCATCATGATCACATACTGTCTCTTAGACTACTTACTTTGCTTCCTACCATGCACATCCCATGGCTCACAACTACCTATAATACCAGCTGTAGGAATCTGATCCTCTGGCCTTCTGCAGGAATCTACGTTCATGTAAACATAGCCTTTCTCACAGACAGACACACACACACACATAATTAAAAGTAAAATAAGTATTTAAAAAATACAACAATTTTGCCGGGCGTGGTGGTGCATGCCTTTAATACTAGCACTCAGGAGGCAGAGACAGGCAGATCTTTGTGAGTTCAAGGCCAGCCTGGACTACAAAGTGAGTTCCAGGACAGCTGGGGCTACTGGGAGACCCTGTCTCAAAAAGACCAAAAACAAAAAGAAATACAACAATTTAATTGGAAGAGTGTCAGTTGAGCTCAGCCTTGGAATATTAATACTGTTAGCATCATGCTAGTCTGTGCCAGTAAGCTTAACTAGTTCCCTTAATCTTTATAACACTCCTGTGAGGGAGATACTGTTATCTCTGTTTTATAGGGGGAGAAACAGGTGTTCAGAAAGATTAGGTAGCCTGCCCAGATTTACTCTGTAGATGGCAAACCTGGAACTTGAACCCAAGTTCTGGCTCTAAAGTCCATGCTCTTACCTGTTACCCAGTGTACTTTCTTTTTATTTATTTATTTATTTATTTATTTATTTATTTATTTATTTATTTATTTTTAAGGGATTCTACGATATAATGACACAGTCGTTTGCAGTTTTTTTAATTTATTTTTTTAATTTTTTTTATTTTTAAGGGATTACCCAGTGTACTTTCAAAACGTTACAGCCAGTTAAGGAATAAAAGGATGCAGAGAAAAATGTAAGCAAAGAAATGTGCAATGTGTGTCCTGAGACAGTGAATTGGCAGCCTTTAGAGTAAAATGCTGGGCTTGTAGTATAATAGGAATTATCAGGGAAAATAACTTAAAGGAAACTGGTGAAAAGTCTTTGAATGTCAGACTGAGTGTTTGGGTTTTATGTGACAGATAGTTAGGTGTTATTAAGTAAACTTTGATTGGAAGTATGCTGTGTGTTTGGTATTCTAGGTTAAATTTGGTAATTGAGTATAGGCAAAATTGGGAAAGTGGGGAAGGCTATAACCACTGTGTTAGCATTTTCTGTAGTAATCCAGATAGGAAGCTATTAAGACTTGAAGTGGAAGGGTATAAGAGTAATTGTAGCAGCTGGGCGTGGTGTCACACGCCTTTAATCCTAGCACACCAGAGGCAGAGGAAGTAGGATCTTTGTGAGTTCAAGGACAGCCTGGTCTAGAGTTCCAGGATAGCCGGGGCTACAGGGAGACCCTGTCTTGAAAAGACCAAAGAAAAAAAAAAAAAAAGGAATTGTAGCCAGCCTGGTCCACTTAGCAAGTTCCAGGCCAGCTAGGACTAAAGGGAGACTCTGTCTAAAAAAAAAAAAGAGTACTTGTAGCTATAAGAATCTGTAGGATAGTATGGGGCAGACAGCTATAAGAATCTGGAGGATAGTGTAGGGCAGACAGCTATAAGAATCTGGAGGATACTATGGGGCAGACAGCTATAAGAATCTGGAGGCTAGGGCTGGAGAGATGGCCTAGCGGTTAAGAGCGCCGACCGCTCTTACAGAGGACCCGGGTTCGATCCCAGCACCCACATGGCGGCTGAGAACCGTCTGAAACTCCAATTCCAGGAGAACTCCAGTTCCAGGGGAATCCGACGCCCTCTTCTGACCTCCGCGGCATTGCACGACACGGGTGCACGGACTTGCATGCAGACAGTACATTCATACACATACAGAAATAAAATAAAATTAATAAAAAAAAAAATTAAAAAAAGAATCTGGAGGAGAGTGTAGGGCAGACAGATATAGGAATCTGGAGGATAGTGTGGGGCAGACAGCTATAAGAATCTGGAGGATAGTGTGGGGCAGACAGCTATAGGAATCTGTAGGATAGTGTGGGGCAGACAGCTATAAGAATCTGGAGGCTAGTGTGGGGCAGACAGCTATAGGAATCTGTAGGATAGTGTGGGGCAGACAGCTATAAGAATCTGGAGGATAGTATGGGGCAGACAGCTCTAGGAATCTGTAGGATAGTGTGGGGCAGACAGCTATAGGAATCTATAGGATAGTATGGGGCAGACAGCTATGGGAATCTGGAGGCTAGTGTGGGGCAGACAGCTATAGGAATCTGTAGGATAGTGTGAGGCAGACAGTTATAGGAATCTGGAGGATAGTGTGGGGCAGACAGCTATAGGAATCTGTAGAATAGTGTGGGGCAGACAGCTATAGGAATCTGTAGGATAGTGTGTGGCAGACAGCTATAGGAATCTATAGGATAGTGTGGGGCAGACAGCGATGGGAATCTGGAGGCTCGTGTGGGGCAGACAGCTATAGGAATCTGGAGGCTAGTGTGGGGCCGACAGCTATAGGAATGTGTAGGATAGTGTGGGGCAGACAGCTATAAGAATCTGGAGGATAGTGTGGGCAGACAGCTATAGGAATCTGTAGGATAGTGTGGGGCAGACAGCTATAGGAATCTGTAGGATAGTGTGGGGCAGACAGCTAT
This sequence comes from Rhizomys pruinosus, assembly GCA_009823505.1. Taxonomy (NCBI): domain Eukaryota; kingdom Metazoa; phylum Chordata; class Mammalia; order Rodentia; family Spalacidae; genus Rhizomys; species Rhizomys pruinosus. The sequence continues at coordinate 272,774 of VZQC01013514.1, forward strand.
AAGAATCTGGAGGATAGTGTGGGGCAGACAGCTATAGGAATCTGTAGGATAGTGTGGGGCAGACAGCTATAAGAATCTGGAGGATAGTATGGGGCAGACAGCTATAAGAATCTGTAGGATAGTGTGGGGCAGACAGCTATAGGAATCTGGAGGATAGTGTGGGGCAGACAGGTGTAGGAATCTGGAGGTTAGTGTGGGGCAGACAGCTGTAAGAATCTGGAGGATAGTGTGGGGCAGACAGCTATAAGAATCTGGAGGATAGTGTGCGGCAGACAGCTATAGGAATCTGTAGGATAGTGTGGGGCGGACAGCTATAGGAATCTGGAGGCTAGTGTGGGCCGGACAGCTATACGAATCTGTAGGCTAGTGTGGGGCAGACAGCTATAAGAATCTGGAGGATAGTGTGGGGCAGACAGCTATAGGAATCTGGAGGATAGTGTGGGGCAGACAGCTGTAAGAATCTGGAGGCTAGAGTGGGGCAGACAGCTATAGGAATCTGGAGGCTAGTGTGGGGCAGACAGCTATAGGAATCTGTAGGATAGTGTGGGGCAGACATCTATAAGAATCTGGAGGATAGTATGGGGCAGACAGCTATAGGAATCTGTAGGATAGTGTGGGGCAGACAGCTATAGGAATCTGGAGGATAGTGTGGGGCAGACAGCTATAAGAATCTGGAGGATAGTGTGGGGCAGACAGCTATAGGAATCTGTAGGATAGTGTGGGGCAGACAGCTATAAGAATCTGGAGGATAGTGTGGGGCAGACAGCTATAGGAATCTGTAGGATAGTGTGGGGCAGACAGCTATAAGAATCTGGAGGATAGTGTGGGGCAGACAGCTATAGGAATCTGTAGGATAGTGTGGGGCAGACAGCTATAAGAATCTGGAGGATAGTGTGGGGCAGACAGCTATAGGAATCTGTAGGATAGTGTGGGGCAGACAGCTATAAGAATCTGGAGGATAGTGTGGGGCAGACAGCTATAGGAATCTGTAGGATAGTGTGGGGCAGACAGCTATAAGAATCTGGAGGATAGTGTGGGGCAGACAGCTATAGGAATCTGTAGGATAGTGTGGGGCAGACAGCTATAAGAATCTGGAGGATAGTGTGGGGCAGACAGCTATAGGAATCTGTAGGATAGTGTGGGGCAGACAGCTATAAGAATCTGGAGGATAGTGTGGGGCAGACAGCTATAGGAATCTGTAGGATAGTGTGGGGCAGACAGCTATAAGAATCTGGAGGATAGTGTGGGGCAGACAGCTATAGGAATCTGTAGGATAGTGTGGGGCAGACAGCTATAAGAATCTGGAGGATAGTGTGGGGCAGACAGCTATAGGAATCTGTAGGATAGTGTGGGGCAGACAGCTATAAGAATCTGGAGGATAGTGTGGGGCAGACAGCTATAGGAATCTGTAGGATAGTGTGGGGCAGACAGCTATAAGAATCTGGAGGATAGTGTGGGGCAGACAGCTATAGGAATCTGGAGGATAGTGTGGGGCAGACAGCTATAAGAATCTGGAGGATAGTGTGGGGCAGACAGCTATAGGAATCTGGAGGATAGTGTGGGGCAGACAGCTATAAGAATCTGGAGGATAGTGTGGGGCAGACAGCTATAGGAATCTGTAGGATAGTGTGGGGCAGACAGCTATAAGAATCTGGAGGATAGTGTGGGGCAGACAGCTATAGGAATCTGTAGGATAGTGTGGGGCAGACAGCTATAAGAATCTGGAGGATAGTGTGGGGCAGACAGCTATAGGAATCTGTAGGATAGTGTGGGGCAGACAGCTATAAGAATCTGGAGGATAGTGTGGGGCAGACAGCTATAGGAATCTGTAGGATAGTGTGGGGCAGACAGCTATAAGAATCTGGAGGATAGTGTGGGGCAGACAGCTATAGGAATCTGTAGGATAGTGTGGGGCAGACAGCTATAAGAATCTGGAGGATAGTGTGGGGCAGACAGCTATAGGAATCTGTAGGATAGTGTGGGGCAGACAGCTATAAGAATCTGGAGGATAGTGTGGGGCAGACAGCTATAGGAATCTGTAGGATAGTGTGGGGCAGACAGCTATAAGAATCTGGAGGATAGTGTGGGGCAGACAGCTATAGGAATCTGTAGGATAGTGTGGGGCAGACAGCTATAAGAATCTGGAGGATAGTGTGGGGCAGACAGCTATAGGAATCTGTAGGATAGTGTGGGGCAGACAGCTATAAGAATCTGGAGGATAGTGTGGGGCAGACAGCTATAGGAATCTGTAGGATAGTGTGGGGCAGACAGCTATAAGAATCTGGAGGATAGTGTGGGGCAGACAGCTATAGGAATCTGTAGGATAGTGTGGGGCAGACAGCTATAAGAATCTGGAGGATAGTGTGGGGCAGACAGCTATAGGAATCTGTAGGATAGTGTGGGGCAGACAGCTATAAGAATCTGGAGGATAGTGTGGGGCAGACAGCTATAGGAATCTGTAGGATAGTGTGGGGCAGACAGCTATAAGAATCTGGAGGATAGTGTGGGGCAGACAGCTATAGGAATCTGTAGGATAGTGTGGGGCAGACAGCTATAAGAATCTGGAGGATAGTGTGGGGCAGACAGCTATAGGAATCTGTAGGATAGTGTGGGGCAGACAGCTATAAGAATCTGGAGGATAGTGTGGGGCAGACAGCTATAGGAATCTGTAGGATAGTGTGGGGCAGACAGCTATAAGAATCTGGAGGATAGTGTGGGGCAGACAGCTATAGGAATCTGTAGGATAGTGTGGGGCAGACAGCTATAAGAATCTGGAGGATAGTGTGGGGCAGACAGCTATAGGAATCTGTAGGATAGTGTGGGGCAGACAGCTATAAGAATCTGGAGGATAGTGTGGGGCAGACAGCTATAGGAATCTGTAGGATAGTGTGGGGCAGACAGCTATAAGAATCTGGAGGATAGTGTGGGGCAGACAGCTATAGGAATCTGTAGGATAGTGTGGGGCAGACAGCTATAAGAATCTGGAGGATAGTGTGGGGCAGACAGCTATAGGAATCTGGAGGATAGTGTGGGGCAGACAGCTATAGGAATCTGTAGGATAGTGTGGGGCAGACAGCTATAGGAGTCTGTAGGATAGTGTGGGGCAGACAGCTATAGGAATCTGGAGGATAGTGTGGGGCAGACAGTTGTAAGAATCTGGAGGATAGTGTGGGGCAGACAGCTATAGCAATCTGTAGGATAGTGAGGGGCAGACAGCTGTAAGAATCTGGAGGATAGTGTGGGGCAGACAGCTATAGGAATCTGGAGGACAGTGTGGGGCAGACAGCTATAAGAATCTGGAGGATAGTGTGGGGCAGACAGCTATAGGAATCTGTAGGATAGTGTGGGGCAGACAGCTATAAGAATCTGTAGGATAGTGGGTGGCAGACAGCTATAGGAATCTGGAAGATAGTGTGGGACAGACAGCTGTAAGAATCTGGAGGATAGTGTGGGGCAGACAGCTGTAAGAATCTGAGGCTAGTGTGGGGCAGACAGCTATAGGAATCTGGAGGCTAGTGTGGGTCAGACAGCTATAGGAATCTGTAGGATAGTTTGGGGCAGACAGCTATAAGAATCTGGAGGATAGTATGGGGCAGACAGCTATAGGAACCTGTAGGATAGTGTGGGGTAGAGAGCTATAGGAATCTGGAGGCTAGTGTGGGGCAGACAGCTATAGGAATCTGTAGGCTAGTGTGGGGCAGACAGCTTTGAGTGCACTTGAGGCCCTGCGTTTGGATGTGTTTGTCTCAATGGAGAGAGGGACAGAGAGAGGCACAGATCTAAGATCTTTTACCACGGAGGAACTAAAATTTGGTAGAGGTGACTGTGGAGGAAAAACAGAACTTCAACCCACCTTACAGAGGTGGTATGGGAACAGGTATTTGAGATTGTTTTTATATTTTCTAGTTGCTTGATTTTTAACTTCAAATTTATTTATTTAGTTCATAGCCTGCCTGGGTACAAAGCGAGCTCCTGGCCAGCTGGGACTAAAGGGAGACCCTATCTCAGAAAGACCGAAAAAAATTTCTTCTTACTGAATTTTTGTGTATTTCAATCAGAAATTCTCATCAGTCTTACTCACCTTTGTTAGATCTGGGCTTCCCAGAATTCCAAGGGACACATCGTTATCCACTTCCTCCAGAGGCTGTCAATCTTCTGACCTCTTCTCTCTACCTGAGGTCCCACCCTATGGCTATAAATGGGTGGGCCCCACTTGCCATCTTGCTCCTGCTGCTGGTACTCCACCATGCACCAACAGGTAGCCTGCCCTGGCAATTCCTGGAGTGACTTAAGTCTCATGTGCATTTTATTGGGGTTTGCATCTTTATAACCTAACAACCTTTATACCCACCTTCTCCATTGGCCCCTCCTACAGTCTTTCCACTGGACTTCAGATACTCTGCATTTGTGTTAAGGCCTATTATGCCAAATTAGTGTGTCTGGACCTTTCTCAGTGCAAGTTTATGCACTGAGGACTACTCAGCCTAACCAAAGTACCTCGCTTAAAGAAGACCAGCTCTTCCTCATGCAACAGTAATCAATATTTCTTCAACTAAGATTGGGGTCTGTTGACTTTTTCCCCAGTTCCATGGTGGATTTTTGTCTGCTTGGGTTTGTATGAGTTTTGTGCATGTTGACACCATTGCTCTAGGTTCATATGAGCAGGGTTCCAGGAACTTGTAGGATTCTGTTTTCATATGGTCATGCACCACCTCTCTGGTTCTTACAGTTTTTCTACCCCCTCTTCTTCAGTGGTCCCTGAGCCCTGGGTGAGTGAAACTTAATACAGTAATCCTGTCCAAGCACTCACACTCTACAGACTCCTGATCTCCATGGTTTGGCCATTTCTGACATTTTGTGTTCCTGGTTCTCTGTAAGTGTAGAGGTTGCATTGTAGATATCCTGCTTAGGCTTGGATAATTCACAGCTAATGTCTGTATGTGACCAGCTGTGGTACTCTGTAATGGTTTTCACCTGGTGCAAAGTAAGTTTCTTTGATGAGTAGTGACTGAGGTATTTGTAAATATAAGAAGTTACTTTAGTTTAGGGCTGTGACAGCCTGGGGGGATTTTTCTAAGATCCATGACCTCTCTATCCATGTGTATTTGGCTATATTTATAGTGCCACACACGATTTTCAACCTGTTGAGTGGGCTTAAGTCCATATAGTTAACTGTTAATTTCCCCAAGATAAAAGTGCCACTACTGCTGGAGAGATGGCTCAGCAGTTAAGAGCACTGACTGCTCTTGCAGAGGACCTGGGTTCAATTCCCAGCACCCACATGTGGCTAAGAACCATCTTTAGTGCCGGGCAGAGGCAGGTGGATCTCTGCGAGTTCAAGGCCAGCCTGGTCTATATAGTGAGTTCCAGGCCAGCTGGGACTACAAGAAGACCCTGTGTCAAAAGCACCAAGAAAAAAAAAAAAAAAAAAGCCACTACTGTGCCAGTGTCATGGATGTTTGGTCTTAAACCTGGTGCTGGACCGTCAATTGCTGTTCTCCTTAGCAACTTACATAATGCTTTCCAAGGCTATGAGAGCTAGCCTTTAGAGGAGGTGGCTTCCGGGTCAGGTCCAGCTCCATTGCTCCAAATCCGATCTCTGAAGTATATCCTGTCTTTAGCAATAGGGTCTTACCTTCAAGTTCCGGGAGGCAGTCAAGGGCTGTGTCAATAGCCTTTGTAATTTTAGGGGTCTCTTGGATGATTACTCTAGCCAGCAACTCATAGGAAGGTTTCTCCTGTCTGGCACTGTTTCTTGTTATGTAGCCTTCAGCTGTGTAAATGGACTCATGTAGAGATACTGTATGTGTAATTTGTCATTAGACTGTTAGACTAATATGATTCCCTCAGGTTTTTTTTTATACTTGCTGGACATTATTTGGCTCTCTCCTTTCTTTCCCTGTTTAACTCTCCCTCCATGCAGTCCCGATGCAAAGTGTCTCCATTCCCCCCATTTCTCCCTTGATAATACCAGTCTCCTGGTTCCATCTCTCTTGAGAAGGAGTCCAAAATGATGTGGAAACCTTTAGCATGGGTAATGTTTAATGGGAGAAGATGAAAGAAGATCAGCAACACAGCAGAGAGATTAGGCTTGAGATAAAGGAGTAAGATTTCTTGTTTTAGCCTTAATGATTTGGGGGCTACCCAGCAATTATCAAGATTCACTGAGCATCAGCAGTCGGGTGTAGTAGCATACACATTTAACCCTAGTGCTTAGGAGGCAGAAGCAGATGGCCAGCCTGATCTACATAGCAAGTGGGAACTCCAGGCTAGCCAGGACTACATAGTAAGACCCTGCCTCAAAACAAAACAAACAAAACAAAACAAAACAAAACATTCACTGAGTATATAACCAAAGATCACCATTTATAACTTGAAAACAGTGAAACCACAGAGCAAAGAGCTGGTGCGTATTCATTCTTAGGGAGCACATGCATTTAGCAGAGGGCTTTAGAAGGAAAGTTTCATTTGAAAACACTTAAATGAGTGGTCAATGATTTCAGGGTAGTGGAGATGGTATGTCATTGTACAGTCCAAAGGGGAAAATTTTTATTTTGCTTAGAAATAAAGAAAAAAATGAGATTGAAAAAGAGCATTGGATTTTGAAAGTATGGTACTGGTAGAATTAGGGAAACACTGATGCACATTGATTTGGGAATGTTGACACTGAAATAAAGAAGAAACAAAAAAAAAATAAAAACAAAAAATTAAATTAAAAAAAGAAGCCATTTAGTTACAATAGAATAAAAAGATCAGTTGAATTAGTAAAGAGTGAATAAGAATTTAAAGTTGTGGGAGTTGGGAGTGGTATTCTATGGATGAAGGACAGAGTTCCTATAGAATATTCCAGAACATTCAAATATAAAATACTAAGGTAGAAAATCAGATTTAGAAAAGAAATAACTAGCTTCCTATACTGAGTTTAGAGGAAAGATGGGAATTGTTGACAAATTCTGATGTGAGAAGGAAGATATTGACTTCATAAATATGCAAGTGTGTACATTAAATATATTTTAGAAAATGGTCAGGTAACTGAAAATGGAAATAAAGCTAGTGAACATATTTTATATACTTGCAAATATTTAAAATATTTAAACTGGGAGTCATAGCACACATTTCTAATCCCAGCACCTTGGAAGCTGATGCATGTTCAAGGCTAGCCTGGGCCTATGGAGATGCTGTCTCAAATAAATCCATTTTTAAAAATTAAAATCTTTTTCCTTCAGAACTGCCATCTATTTATCAAACAACACCCTGTTTTGTAGAATAATTCCACAGGTACTCCTTATTTACATGGCATTTTAACATAAAACTTTTGATGGCTGAAGCTTATCCTTTTAAGTATAGAATTATTTAATATACATCTTTATCCTTTACTGAATGGTGTATTTGAATATAATTTAACTTTATCATCATAAATTAGAATTCTTCAGTATATAATAATTTTACTTTATAAGGTCTAAAGTTATTAAGATAGTTTGTTGTCCTAGCATTAAATGTTTTCAAACTGCTGTGTTCTGAAAGTGATTTTTCTTTTATTTACTATTTTTATTTTTATGTGTATGAGTAGATTGTATGTAAATGCACCTGTGTCATGCATTGCCCATGGAGGTCAGAAGAGGGCATCAGATTCCCTGGAACGGGAGTTATGGACAGTTGTTACCTCCCATGTGGGTGCTGGGAACTGAACCCAGGTCTTCTGCAAGAGCGACCAGTGCTCTTAACCATAGAGCCATCTCTCCAGCTCCCCTAACATTGATTTTTCTTTTTTTTTTTTAATATCCAGAGTCAGTAACTTTTTAAATTTATTTATTTATTTATTTATTTTTTATGTGTATGAATGTACTGTCTGCATGTAGGTCTGTGCACCTGTGTTGTGAAATGCCGCGGAGGTCAGAAGAGGGTGTCGGATTCCCCTGGAACTGGAGTTCTCCTGGAACTGGAGTTACAGACGGTTCTCAGCTGCCATGTGGATGCTGGGGATCGAACCCAGGTCCTCTGCAAGAGTGGTCGGCGCTCTTAACCACTAGGCCATCCCTACAGCCCCAACACTGATTTTTCTATACTGGTGTTTATTCTTTCATTGCTCAACTTTTAGCAAGTTTTTTCTTCCTGTCTCCCATTTTTGGTTGGCTTTAGTCTAGCTATTTCTAATTCAGTAAATATCTAATGGATACTTGGGAAAGCCATGTAACAGTTACTGGCAGACAACTCTAAAAAGTCAGTATGCTTAGGCCTGTTTCTTCTGGGAAGTAATGCCCATGAAAATAGTTTGTGACAGCTCACTATCTTGAGGGGTTTTTGTTTGTTTGGTGTTGTTGTTGATTGTTACTTTTAGTTGCAGCTAAACTCATGGCTGTATTTCAGATGTGTGAGAGCAGTGCATTACTATCATTAGCTTTATTCTCCAAAACTAAAAACTGCCAATGAAATATTAAGTAGTAATGGAAACAGAGTTCTTGTTTCTAAAAGTTTGAATATGCTAAACCTGAAGAGAAATGTTAGGAAGCTGGAAAAATGCTAGAACTGTGTAGAGAAGGCTATTATCTAATAAACACAGCAGTTTTTAAGGAATTAAATTTCCCATCTATGTAGGAAGTTTTTTCTAGGAAAACGTAGGTGACTGGTATCCCTTCTTTGGGTCTGATACAATTTTTCAAATTCTAGCAAAGCCTGCCATTTTTAGTGTTATTTTTAACATTCAGAAAAGGTGAATAAAAGTTTTATTCTTTTCAGCTACAAAAAAATACTACAGATGTGATATAGTTTCTTTCATTCCTCAGAGCAAGTGTTGATTGATTTTAAAATAGTAAAGGTTATAGCAGTTAAGTACGTGCAGAATGAAAATAATCATGACATTTTCTTAGATTCAATCGTTATTCCCATGCTTTCCTTCTGTTATTATAATTTTTTTAAGAAAAAAAGAAAGCAAAGAACCAAAATGTGGCGTCCCGGCTACAGCAGAGCTTTAGGCTTTGCACAGAGGACTCAGTGCCCGTTCCTGATTTGTGCACTCTCTCCTCTTGTCAGAAGTACATCTGCTCCGTGAGCAGTAAGTTGGGCGTGGCATTGTAGACACTACTCCTGCCTGCCTGCACCAGCTTTGGCAGTTTAACACCACGTGATTTGTACTTGACAGGATTGCTCTTGTTAATGCAAGCTTGTACCAGATCAGTCAGCCATGCATGTTTTGAAGCTGAGAATAGAGGGCTCTCCCTAGGATGAAACCTGTTCTCCTTCTTCTCTTAACCGCACCAATGTTCTTATCCCTAACGTAGTGCTTTACCTGTGGTAATAGTTCCAGGCAGTTTCTTTTATAAATTTGGAAGATAAAGGGTTTCTTGGTCCACAGTTCAAGAGTAAAGATCTTGATTTTTTTTCAACTTTAAACACTGAGTGGCTCAGCTGTTCCACTGGTGGTCCCTTATATCAGCATTATTGTCTTACCCAGCTCATGCATTGAACCAGAGTAGAAGTGTGTATATTGTGGCAGAAAGAAGTACTGCTGAGGCAAATGTACTACTTATACAATATAAATTTTTGAAAATTCAATATTACTGTATATAATACAGTTCAAAAAATTTTTAAATAACTATGAGTTCATAAAAATAGTTTACCTTTTTATCTTCCATTTTCATTTTTAACTTTTATTTTTTTAAAGTCCACAGATGCACTTTTGGTGGCAATCGACTCTGAAGTAGTGGGAGCTGTTGATATACTACTTAATCATCGGCCAAAACGATCATCAAGACCAACTATAGTAGTTAGTACTCTTAAATATTTATTAACTTAGATTTTTAAACCAAAGTAGATGTCCTGCCCATTGCCATCTTTTTCTCCTCCTCCCAGCTTATTTTGCTTTTTAAAATATTGATATTTTCACTTTGTAAAATTTTAATTTAAAATAGATAGACACAAGAATAATTAGTCTTGCTTTCTGGAAACCTTAAAAAATTATTTGATATTCTTTATTTTCTCAGTGTGGACCAGTATTTTAAATTTGGGATGTTATGCTGCTAATGTTGAAAATACATATTAGTTTCTGGGTAGATTTAGCAATTAAATGTCAATAACAAAAACCATGAAAATGGACAAAATGTGGATATCTGTTTAGCTTATTGGGGATGGTAGAATTATTTTACCATAAATGCAGTGGACAAAAGCGACAGGGGTATAGTTTTGAGAAGGTTAGATCTCATAGACTCAAGCACTGCACAAATGTAGAAGGCTAGGGATGACCTGGAAAATATGTTTCCATTAAGCCTCTAGTTAATAATTAGAAAAATTGACAGAAGGCACCAAAATCTTATTTGAACAGAACATATAGAAAATTTCAGAAAATAAAATATAATCTACTCAACCTTATTGATAATCAAATATAAGATACTGATTTTTTGCTTTTTAACTACCAAATTAAAAAAAAATCAGCATCAATAATGGCCAGGGTTATGTACAACTGGTAGGACAGAGTGTTTTAGAAATCATCTTGGCAAAATGTGTCATAAACAAGAAAGATACTTCTATTCTTAAACCAAGTGCTTTCTCCTCTAGGAATCTGTGCAGGAAAGGGACAAATTATTGATGTATGTTTTATTTGTAGCAGTGAGACAGACCCTATTGGACACCAGAAACGTCTTCAGAATAGTAGCTTGGCAGCACTTACTTGATATGTCACTGTTTGATTCCTTGCACAGGAGGGAAAATTAACAAAAACCCCAAACATCTTGAAGGACAAGATAGGGAATATAAATGTTTATATATATAAACACAGGAATTTGATGCAGTTATTAATAATATTTTAAAAGAATTTTTAGGAATTGTAAAATATTAAGTATGATAAAATGAGGATAGTGAACTATACATGCAATTTGATATATAAGGTTAAAAATATACATAGAGGAGCTGGAGAGATGGCTCACTGGTTAAGAGTGCCGACTATTCTTGCAGAGGACCCAGGTTCGATTCCCAGCACCCACATGGTGGCTAAGAACCATCTTTAAGCCAGGTGTGGTGGTGTACGCCTTTAATCCTAGCACTTGGGAGGCAGAGGCAGGCAGATCTCTGTGAGTTCAAGTCCAGCCTGGTCTACAGAGTGAGTTCCAGGTACACTCTCATACATATAAAAAGAAACTATGGAAATATAACCAAATGTTACCTTATTATGCTCATCTTTTTTTTTTTTTAATTTTTTTTTAAATTTTATTTATTTCCGTATGTGTATGAATGTATTGTCTGCGTGCAAGTCTGTGCACCCGTGACGTGCAATGCTGCGGAGGTCAGAAGAGGGCGTCGGACTCCCCTGGAACTGGAGTTCTCCTGGAATTGGAGTTTCAGACGGCTCTCGGCCGCCATGTGGGTGCTGGGGATCGAACCCTGGTCCTCTGCAAGAGCGGTCGGCACTCTTAACCGCTAGGCCATCACTCCAGCCCCTATTATGCTCATCTTTTATTGATTGATCAAATTAAGGATTTTTCCTGTCTTATATTTTTATTTATTGCTTTTCTCACTAGGAAGATAGTCACCAATAAATAATATTAATTTAAAGTGAGCTATGTTTTTACATTGAATTAAAAAATTGTAACATTTATGCTGGGGGAGTGGCAGCACACGCCTTTAATCCCAGCATTCGGGAGGCAGAGGCAGGCAGATCTCTGTGGGTTCAAGGCCAGCCTGGTCTACAGAGCGAGCTCCAGGCCATCTGGGACTAAAGGGAGACCCTGTCTCAAAAAATGTGTGTGTGTGTGTGTGTGTGTGTGTGTGTGTGTGTGTGTGTGTGTATGTATGTGTGTATATATATGGCAACAACAAAAATCTGTGACTTTTCTTTCCCTAGTATTCTGGGGTTGCCTAGACAGTGGTAAGAAACTAACAAGGATAAAGTAAAAAGGCCTGAAGATGTATCCCTTTCCTAAAGGATCAAAATAGAGTCCTATTCAGTTTACTACCACTCATGATTACATTTTCACATGCCATTCCACCTTTTCTTTTGCCTATTTCCTGTCTTCAGGGGCAGGTGGAGTACTGCATGAGTTTAGAGCTGGTGACAGATTTTATCTCCTCACCAGGTGAATCTCAGAGTTCCCTTTAACACTTTTATTATTACATGTAGACAGATAATTTTTAATATTTTAATATACTCTTTTTTTTCAGTGAATTCATTCTATATTCTTGGCTTCTCAAATGGTCTTTTTCACTATTAACTTTGAAATACATAGAGGTTATTTGTTTGAAAATGCGTAGGCTGTATTATGAATAATGAAGTGATAAACTTTAACCTTATGCATGTATAGTAGTATTTCTCCAGCTAAGTATGGTTCATAGGAAGCACAAGGGCCACTTTTCAATTAAGAATTTTATCTTGGGATTAAATATAAGTTTCTCTTCTTTGATCAATAACATAATGAGAAAAGATCTAATTTTAGGGAGGTACATGAACAAAAACAAAAGAGACAAAAATGTCAGAAAATATTAAAACTGACTAGTAATTAAAAGAAATTAAATTAAGTTCTTTGTCACTCATACTGAGTGACCATATCCATTGCTGATGAGTAAAACTTTAATATGAAATGGAAATTCTTATATGATTGATAATATAAGTCATACCCTGACACTATGCATCAAGAACTTCACAGATTTTTTTTTCCTAACCTTTAGACCTACAGTTCTAGGGGAGAGTCTGTGTTAATGAGATAATCCTAAGCTTGCAAAACGCTGTTTTCATAGTGATGTTTGTTATTGTGTCATTTAAATTTGCAGAATATCTTGAATATAAATTCCGTGAACTTCCTTAAACTGCATGCAAAATTCTGTGCATGATTTTACCCCTTGAAGATCCTGGGCTGTAAGATTTATTTGGTGTGTGTGCTATGAGATTATTTAAAGGATTTAAAATCTTTGAAATATTAAGAACTATTGTTTTTATCACTTGTATTATTTATGGTGCTTAGCACTTGTATTATTTATGGAAAAATATCCTTAAAAGTGGGTGCAGTAAAGAAAGAACTAGAAGGAAGTACTGTACTATAAAATGTTATTTAAGTAGAAGGAATATAGGTATTTTTATTCTTTCTGCTTTTCTATATTTTTCAGATATTTTATAATGAGTGTACACTACTTTTACATTGTTAATAAAAAAATTACCAAAATGTGAACTTGATGAGCTTACACTGGAATCAAACAGCTCTCAGGGAAACCTCTGCGAAAAGTGAGAAGTATTAGAAAGAATATGTGATAACCTTCTTATTTAACCCTGATTCTTTAATTACTAATTTTTGTTCCTCATTTCATGCCATCACCAGGCTACAGGCCCAAGTAGTGGAAGGAGCTCAGGATCCTAAGTAATGCAGACCTGGATCTGATGGGCACCTGCCACTGGTTTGTGGTTTGGGCACATTAAGTTCTCTGAGCCTCAGTTTCTTCATGGTTATTAATTATGCTCAGTTTTGTAGGCCACTGTGAGGATTAAAGGGATAAGTGTTGGATGAGTTCCAGTTCTAATTAAACCACAGCTGCTATTGTTGTGTTTGCGCATCGGTAGAGGGATGCAGAACAGGCGGTGGTGGGAGTGTGCAGAGGGAGCGAGCATCATTGCTGTCAGTCTGACAGAGTTTGCCATGCAGGTGGAAGTTTTCGTTTCCTCACACATTTAGTCTGTGGCTATTTTTAAACATTTCTCTTTTCCCATTGTATTCTTTTTCTAAAAGTCTTGTTGTTTCTCCTTATCATGCATGTTTCTATAATTTTCTAATAATTTAATACTTTTTCCTAAGGTATTTTATAGATATGCTTACTTCTTTATCAGGAAAATAGAACTGTAGTTCTTGAATGTTACCTATTGAAGATTTTTCTGTTATAATTATACTGTATTTGTTAATTAGAAAAATTTTGAGGTTTCAAAAAATAGTCTAAGTAAAATGTTTATTTTTGCAATAATTTTTAAGTTCCTTATACTGTATTATTGTTTGTTTCATCCTTTAGACACATATATTTTGAAGTCACAAATAATATAACCTTTGGGAATTTATATAAATAATGACCTTTGGGCATTTATATAAATAATAACCTTTGGGCATTTATATACATGTTTTTCAGAAACTAATGGAACGAATTCAGAATCCTGAATATTCAACAACTATGGATGTTGCACCTGTCATTTTGGCTGCTCATCGTAACAACTATGAAATTCTTACGATGCTCTTAAAACAGGACGTGTCTCTGCCCAAGCCCCATGCAGTTGGCTGTGAATGCACATTGTGTTCTGCAAAAAACAAAAAGGACAGCCTCCGACATTCCAGGTAGAAAGTTTAAGATTTTGATAAATGCAAGAGTGCTCTAGTATATGTTTCAATGATGCTTACTGCATTTTTCAATGCAGCTTTTAATAAATGTGACGCTGGGGTGACCTACAGAAGCCAGAGTTCTAGTTCCTTTGCTTATAATGTGAGTTCTGAGTTTTTCAGAAATGTTTACCCAAATTATGAATGTGGTTTATCTCATATTCCTGCCAGTGAGGGTGCTGTTTTCTTTTTAGTTTTAATAGTTGAAGAGCATTTCCAAGTCGTCATCATCGTATTTTGAGACAGGGTCTTTCTATGTAGCCCTGGCTAGTTTGTAGACCAAACTGGTCTCAGACTTATGAGTCTCCTGCCATTCTGCTTCTTGAGTACTGGGATTCCAGGTGTGCAACACTATTTACAGAACAAAATTTATTCTCTCACTAAATATTTGAACTGTTCTGGCTCCCATTTATCTTTCCAGTGTTTACCTTTATTTCTTCACTATTTACCAACTCTTCTCATTTCCAAAATTGAAAATGTTAACACTAGAGAAGTAATTGATCAAGAAAGTATCCTGCCTTATACAGGTTGAACAAGATCACTCTTTGGGCAGTTTTCTTAGATGTATGGCTGTCAGCTTGTTGAGAATCTAATTTCTCAGCATAAGCCTTTGTAAGCCTTTGTCGTGATTTAGATAATGGTTTTTCTTCATGAAAACTCCAATTGTAATTTGATTCTCTTTGTGTCAGTGAGAGGTATGGCTTCTGCCAGGTGATCTCATCATGAGGATGCTGTACATCTCATGAATGAATTAATGCCTTTTTCCAGAGATAGGGTTCATTAGTTCTCTTGAGAATGATTGGTTCTTATGGCATTGGATTAATTATTACAGTAATGGACCTGGCCTATGCCCCAGCCTCTGTCATACATACACTTCCTTCTGATTGTGGCTGCTTTGGCTTTTTGCTGCAAAACTTTCAAGAAAAGCTGAGTGGATATAGGTACCAGCTCTCGGACTTCCACAACCATGAGACAAAAATAACCCTACAAATTACCCAGTTTTAGTAAGCCATCACCTATAGTGCTGAGGCAGGAGGATCGTAATTTAAGACCAGCCTAGGGTATATAGCTATCCCCTGTCTCAAAACACCAAAAAGAAAGAAAATTTATCCAATCTCAGGTATTATTATATATCAGCATATAGGTTCACTGTGTCAGAAACATAGATGAATGAATTTGTGTCATATATTATCAAATAACAAATTCACAAGATATGGCAAATTTTTGTTTTGTTTTGTTTAAGGTATGGCAATTTTAATGGTAGCAGTTTGCTAAGTAGTCCCTATTACCTTGATTACCAGTTGAGGCAGACCCAGGTTCTTTTATTTTAATCAGAATTACCAATATTAGTTCTCACACTGCACATTGTGCATCACATAGTAAGAGTGAGTGCACACACAATTTATAGAATGGCTACAGAGGCTTAAAGGGGAAATTCAAGGAATTTCAGAGAGACCTAACAGTTGGCAACAGCAGGGGAAGCTGATAAGAGATGTACAAAGAGTCTCTGTGTGGCACTGTCAGATAACTAATCCTGCTGTGGGTCTGCTGGAGATAGAGCTGTAGAGTCAGATTACTGCTAGATTCCAGGTTGGAACTGAGCTTCAGTTTTGAGTCTAACTGCAGAAGCAAGGTGTAGGACCAAGGAGTCTGTAGAGTGGAAGTTCAGGACTGTCCAGATGAACGAACAGGTAGATAGCAGGTCCAGATACATGAATAGATGGATAGATGATGGCAGTTCAACTGTTCTGTAGAATGGAAGTTCAGGACTGTCCAGATGAATGAACAGGTAGATGGCAGGTCCAGATACATGAATAGACGGATAGATGATGACAGTTCAAGTAGCCTGTAGACTGGAAGTTCAGGACTGTCCAGATGAATGAACAGGTAGATGGCAGGTCCAGATACATGAATAGATGGATAGATGATGACAGTTCAAGTAGCCTGCATCAACAGTAAGACTGAGCTGAGCCGAAGTCCCTAGGAGAGTTGGGAGTTCTCTGCCTATCAGCTCCTTGATACACCAGGTGATGAGATGACAAGTCAGTGGGGCCGTCACCATCATAGTGTTAAGTACTGTCCTCTTCATAGGGTCCAAGCAGTTGCTCCTTCTGTTTGCTGTATCCATTAAGTTTTTAGGTATATTTTCCTAGTGTGATTTTAATATGCCCGTAATGCATTTTTTTTTTTTTTTCTACCTATGGACACGTATCACCTGCATCATGCACATAGCACATGTCTACCTATGGACACGTATCACCTGCATCATGCACATAGCACATGTCTACCTATGGACACGTATCACCTGCATCATGCACATAGCACATGTCTACCTATGGACACGTATCACCTGCATCATGCACATAGCACATGTCTACCTATGGACACGTATCACCTGCATCATGCACATAGCACATGTCTACCTATGGACACGTATCACCTGCATCATGCACACAGTACATGTTCACCTATGGACACATATCACCTGCATGATGCACACAGCACATGTCTACCTATGGACACATAAGCACCCCTGCAAAAAATTAAAAAAAACTCACCTCAAGCATCATGCACAAACACATCAACATGTTCTAAAAGTTACCTATGGACAAACATATCAACTGCAAGCATGCAACAAACAGGGCACTGTTACCTATGGCAAAAAAAAAAAAACAAATCACACAATCACCCTTGCAATCATGCAACACAGCACATGGTCCTTAAACCTTACTACCTAGGACAACATACACCCCCTGGCAAATCATGCAACACAGCCACAAACCAAAAGCACAAGTCTAGTCCTAACCTATGGACACATATAAAAACATACATATCAATCCCCCAACCCTGCAATCATGCACAAACCACATAAAAGCACATTTCACACCTATGGACACGTATCACCTGCATCATGCACACAGCACAGTTCTAACCGAGGGAACAAACATTCAAATCAACACCTCACCTTCATCATTCACATAAGCACATGTCTACCTATCTTGGACCACGTATCACCTTCATCATGCACACAGCACATGTCTACCTATGGACACATATCACCTGCATCATGCAACAGCACATGTCTATCACCTATGGACACATATCATATCACCTGCATCATACACAGCACATGTCTCTACCTATGGACACATATCACCTACAACAAATCATGTACATGGACACAGCAACAGTCTCACCTATGGACAAACATATACCATCACCTGCATCATGCACACAGCACATGTTCTACCTATACCATGAACAAAAAACACATATCAAAACCTCATCATGCACACAGCCACACTACCTATGGACACATATCACCTGCATCATGCACACAGCACATGTCTACCTATGACACATATCACCTGCATCATGCACACAGCACATGTCTACACCTATGGACACATATCACCTGCATCATGCACACGACAGCACACATGACATCATATATAACCTATGCACAAAACATAGCACTCACCTATCACCTACATCATGCACACAGCACATGTTCACCTATGGACAACACTATCAACCCTGCATCCATCAATGCACACAGCACACAGCACATGTCTACAGACATCAACAACATCACACAACATCACAAGAAAAAACATGTACAGAATACATCAGAAGTCACATCACAGGCAATACAACACACCAAAAATGCAAAAAAAACCCATAAAACAATAGAAGCGAAGTTTTGACATATATAAAGCAATTATAAAGAGATTATCTTGCATTGAAAAAATGTAAAGCACAATTATATAACCCAGTTATGAGTACATAATTTAACATGAGTTCATAAATTTAAGATTTTATAAAACTAAACTACAGGGCTGAAGAGAGATCTCTGTGGCTAAGCATCGGCTGCTCTTACAGAGGACCTGGGTTTGACTCCCAGCACCCACATAGTGGCTAAAAACCATCCATAACTCCAGTTCCAGGTGATCTGACATCCTCTTCTGAGCTCCTAGGGCACTGCACAACACAGGTGCACTTACATACATGCAGGCAATACACTCATGCACAACACAGGTGCACTTACAGACATGCAGGCAATACACTCATGCACAACACAGGTGCACTTACATACACTCATACATGAAAAAAATAAAAATAATAGAAAGAATTTATAAAAGAATAAATCCCTTGATTCTAGGAATACTGGAGCATCAGGTCATAATGTCTAAACTCTATAGTATAATCCATCTGTTCTCATGTCTAAACTTACACTCTCCTTAGAGGCTCATACCATCATCATTCCACTAGGCCTTCATCATCACTCCCATATATCAACCTTCATGTCACTCTGGTATACTTATCAAGGTCTGTGGCACCAAACAGCCTCTCTCTCAACCCATTTTCCCATCACTATGCCAGAAGAGGACCCCACCCTCTGTGCCCTGTAGTCTGTGGATTACTGCAGAGGCAGAGAGCTTCAAGCCACTACTGTAGACTGGACAACTCCAGAGATGCATACATGCCGCCTGTGGTTTGTTGCCAGGCAACATGAAAGCATTGAGTCTAAGAATGATGAAAAGGGGCTGAAGAGATGGCCTAGCGGTGTAAGAGCACCGACTGCTCTTGCGAGACCCAGGTTCGATCCCCAGCACCCACATGGTGGCTGAGAACGTCTGTAACTCTCAACCTCCAGTTCCCCCAGGAGAACTCTGTAACTACTCCCAGTCCAGAGGAATCTGACACCCTCTTTGACCTTCCGGTATCTGTTGCACGACACAGGTGCACACACCTACATGCAGACAGTACACTCATACACATAAAATAAATAAATAATAAATAAATAAATAAAATAAATAAATAAATTTAAAAATTAAATAAAAAAATTTTTTTAAATCTTAAAAAAAAAGAAAAGATGGATTTCCACAGCTTTGTCCCCACAGGAGACAGGACTGAAAGCACTAAGAAATGCAAGCGTGAGGCAGACAGAAGGACAACAGTGTGTTGGCTAGGTGAGGTGAAGCTGCTGGGGGAAGGGGGGCGCTCCCCCTCCCCCAGCAGCTTGGAAGTACCCATAGCTGCTGGGCGCTCCCCCTCCCCCAGCAGCTTGGAAGTACCCATAAAGCCCCCCCTTCAGGTACCAGTGAGCAAAGCAGGAGGGGTGGAGCTAGACAGGGGAGCAATCCCCACCGCCCTAAGATGGTGGTGCTGTGGTGCAGACACTCTAGTAGGCACAGTATTAGTGATTCTAGGTTGCACAGCCAACGTAGAGGAACTGACTGCCAGGAAGCAGAGGGAGTGACCAACCACTCCTCCATATTAACATCTGAGATCAGCACCAGAATCCAAACAAAAAAACAAACCCACATGCCAAAGACACAACGAAAAAAAAACAACATGGGAAAAGCTCATAATAAATTAACACTGAACTGTACCAGTCCTAAAGAAGATCCCTACAATGAGATCTCCCTAGAAGGAAATCAAGACAGGGACCTTAGAAGAACAATCGTAGACATATTCAAAGAAGTTGAATATAAAAACCAAATCAGAGAACTAAGGGGAGAGAATGACAAACTCAAGAAGGAACTAGAAGGAAAGAATGATAAACTCTGGAAAGAACTAGAGAGAGAGAGAATGACAAACTCCAGAAGGACCGTGGAAACACTGAAAAGATCCCAGGCCAAAATAAAAAAGGAAACTGACCAGTGAAGCAAGGAGCTACAAGAAGAGAATGACAAGCTTTAAAAGGAAGTGGAAATACTAAAGAAATCACAGGATGAAATGAAAAAGAAATTGAACACTCATCCAATCAACAGGAAAGGATGGGAAAAGACTCAGAAGCAGATATGGAGAAAGCAGAAAAAACAAATATCAGACCTGCAGGATAACATGAAACAACTAGAAAGCTCAAATAAAGATTATGAAAAAATTTAAAAAACACAAGAATGTAACAACCAGGAAATGTGGGACACTGTGAAAAGACCAAATCTCCAAATCACAGACATAGAGGAAGGAGAAGAATCCCAAGACAATGGTATTGATCAGATCTTCAACAGAATAATAGAAGAAATTTCCCCAAACTAAAAAAGACAAACCCATACAAATACAAGAAGCACACACAGAATACCAAATAGACAAGACCAGAAAAGAAAATCCAAACCCACTCCATATCATAGATGCTCAAAAACAAAGAACAAAAACTGAAGCCACAAGAGAAAAACAAGTTATTCTAAGGGGAAAACCCATAAATAATTACAGCTGACTTTTCAGCGCAAACAATGAAAGCAAGAAGAATGTGGACCAAAGTATTCCCAGTGCTAAATGACTATAGATCCCAACCCAGATTACAATACCCAGCAAACATGTCAATTATAAAAGATGACTATCGCCAGGGTGGTGGTGCCACGCCTTAATCTAGCACTTGGGAGGCAGAGGCAGGCGGATCATTGTGAGTTCAAGGCCAGCCTGGTCTACAGAGTGAGTTCCAGGACAGCTGGGGCTATAGGGAGACGCTGTCTTGAAAAGAAGACCAAAAAAAAAAAAAAAAAAAAAAAAAAAAAAAAAAAAAAAAAAAGAGATGGCCAGTGTGGTTTAAGAGCACCAACTGCTCTTGTAAAGGACCCGTTCAATTCCCCCTCGGCACCCACATGGCGACTAAGAACCATCTTTAAGCTGGGTGTGGTGCCACATGCCTTTAATCCCAGTGCTCTGGAAGGGAGAGGCAGGCTGATCTCTGTGAGTTCCAGGCCAGCTGGGCTATAGGGAGCACCCTGGCTTAAAAGACAAAAAAAAAAGTCAATCATAGTTGAAGGAGAAAAAGAAAATCTTCATGACATAAAATAAAAGAACACATGTCAAAAAAAAAAAAAAAAAAAACCACAACACTTCAGAAAATATTGAAGCAATCCAAAGAAGAGGAAAGGAAGAACTACCCCCAAGCAACTAAAGAGAGAGAAATAATAAAAAGCATAACAGAGTAAATACAAACCGTAGGACCAAGAATGCAAACAAAAAATAAGGTGAAAGGAGCAACACATACCGCTCAATAATAAATAACTTAAATATTAATGACTAAACTAAACTCTTCAATCAAAATATATAGACT